>JAUCMX010000015.1:23903342-23905842 GCA_033459395.1 Hemibagrus guttatus | reverse complement strand
TCAGTCGTGGAGATTTTTCCCCAGGAATCTGAGCAGAACATGAATAAGGAAAACACAGCACCACGTGTCAGACTAGAAGAACCCTGAGTTCAAAATGATCTAATCTGGGTCTGGGGATTAGTATCTCTGTTGTGAGGAAAAACAACAGATTCCCGGTCCATCCTCATCCTCCTTATCCTCGTCCTCCTCCTCATCATCATCATCCTCCTCATCATCCTCATCATTATCATCACCCTCAACCTCATCATTATCCTCATCGTCACCCTTATCATCATCCTCCTTGTCATCATTCTCATCATTATCACCTACCTCATTATCATCCTCATCATTATCATAATCATCATCCTCTACCTCATCATCATCCTCCTCCTCCTCCTCCTGGCCCAGAGTCTCATGTTTGAGTCGTGTGATTGACGTGAGCTCTGAAAGCATCTCATCAACTGTCTGACATCACGGTTGTGGGTGGGGCTACAGAATGTAAGGTTATGATTTCCGGTTGAAGTTTGATGTCACTGAATGTGATCACTGCTTCTCTGTTGAAGTGAAGTTTGTTGTGTTCCGACTCAGAGCTGTGGTCCATCCTGAGTTCTGCTGCTGTTCTCCAGAACGTTCCAGAGCAGTGTTTATCTTCACAGCTGCCAGGCGTTTGGTTGTTTTTTTCTTGATGGTTTGTGACCGGACGACTGTCTCCAGCTTGCTACTAAAGATAAGGTCTGGAGACTCACTTGCTCTCACACACACTGTGAAAAATAACACACATGCTATTAGCGCTGACAGACTCGCTAATGAAAACCACCTTAAGGCGACGTGGCCGAGGAGGCAGGAGGTCAAACCCCGAGCACTTCACCACAAACAAGCCAGCGGTCAGGAGTCCGGTTTCACTCAGACGTCTGCCCTGCAGCTGGTTCTGTGTGAAACGTCCAAACTTTATTTTTATCATTAACATTTCTGTGTGTTTATTAATGTGAGAGCAACAGATTTATAACCAGAGACAGGACATGATTCAGCAGGTAACAAATACAAACCACTGTGTTGTGTTGTGTTGTGTTGCATAGCATATAGTGTAGTGTGATGTGTAGTGTGTGAAACACAACAGAAACACCACCGCACTGGACTTGTGTGTTTGGCTGTTAACCAATGGTTTCTTGCTGTAATGAGGAACTGAATACAGGTGTAGAATAAATCCACAGGATCAGGACTTTGTGATTCTCATGAAAACATCATTCCTTGCTCATTTCTAATTTCTTGATAATTTCTTCTTATAGCTGGTTATAATGGTCTAAAAAAAATCTAACGAGCAGTGTCAGACACACAATGGAAGAAACACAAGAAGCTAAGATAAATAAAATAAAATAATAATAAAATAAGATGAAAGAAAGAAACACAATAAATGAAATAAATAAATAGATAAAATGAAAGAAACAAAGAAAATAATGGAAGAAACAAAGAAGCTAAAATAAATAAATTAATTAAATAATTAAATTAGTAAAATAAAAAGAAACAAAATAATGATATTAATAGTATTAATTAAATAATTAATTAATAGTATAATAGTATTTGTAAATAATTAATTAATTGGGTTAGTTTGTGCACCTCGAACCCTGACTGTTTTTGCCTTTTTTGTATTAATTTCCCACACTTCTACAGCGTCCTACCTGCTGCTGCATCCGTTTTGAATCAAAGCTCTGTTACACCATTGGCTGACTGAGTGGTCACATGACCTGGCCCCAGTGCAGGCCCCACCTCCTGTATGCTACAGTCCAGGATTTTCCCATGGGAGCGGCCGGGGGGGGGTGTGTGTGTGTGTGTGTGTGTGTGTGTGTGTGTGTGTGTGTGTGAGTCAGAGAGACTGTTTTCCCTGTGCACCCCCACCCTCCGGCCCGTCTGCGGTCTCTCTCACCGTCTTATTCAGAAAAACTTTCTCCTGATTAAAGCCGTATGTGAGAGTCGCAGCGGCGTGTAAAAGTCTGGACGAGGCGTGTGTCTGAGTTTAAACGTTTTATTCTTCAGGCTCAGACCTGCTTTGTGTCTCATATATGTTCCTTGAACGCTTCAGGAAAAAAATCTGGAAAGCAAAAAAAGATGACGCAAAACAAAATGTGTGTGTGTGTGTCTCCCGTTCATCCGAGGGATCTGTCTAGTCATGACCTTCTCACCAACTCGCATGCATGTGTGTGTGGTTCTCAAAGTGAGCAAACACACACACACACACACACACCCACACCCACACACGCTGGGTGGAAAGTGAGGCAGGACAGGGATAAGCTGTCTGTGTGGCTTGAGCAGGTTTTGACTTGCACTGGCATGGGAAACTCAGGAGTTGGGTAAATAGTTGCCGGTATTTTCACTGCGCCACCACTGCTTTTTTTTTTTTGTGTGTGTGTGTGTGTGTGTGTGCGTGCGTGCGCGCGGGAAGAGATCATTCAAGGTGCAATCAGGAGAGCGTGAGAGTGAGCAGTAAGGGCTTGCAGAGGGCACCTGTGTCAGTCTCACACACACA
>JAUCMX010000015.1:23894392-23902842 GCA_033459395.1 Hemibagrus guttatus | reverse complement strand
TCCCGCCCTTTGCAGCTATAACAGCTTCAACTCTTCGGGGAAGGCTTTCCACAAGGTTTAGGAGTGTGTTTATGGGAACTTTTGACCGTTCCTCTAGAAGCGCATTGGTGAGCTCAGGCACTAAACACCTGAATTCAATGATTTGGAGGAGTGTCCCAAAACTTTTGGCAAGGTAGTGTATATATAGAAAGCTGTTAATTCTCTATCATTTCCATATGATTCACTATTCTCATGAAAACAGATGATGAACATGACACCGTTGATGGTTGTATCAGCCTGAAAGTTGAAATTTAGAAAGCTGTGAGGTGAGAGAGCTGGACAGATTAAAGGACTAAAGTGCCGCTGCATCACTTTCTTTAGCTTGAGATAAAGCAGTGCACCAACATCAACAGGTAGTTGCTCAGCATTGTGGGTAATGTAGGAAACTGTTAAAATAGACCAGCATGATAAAAATGTGAGTTTACACTAGTATAAAAATGTTAGTTTACACTAACCTGAACCAACAGAAAGGGCAGGGCTTGTAGCAGGGAACGGTCAGCACTGACACTGCAGTAGAGTTTTATCTGTGTTTACAGACCCACCAGGATTAAAAATCTCTCTCCTAATCTGTGTCTCTGTAGTGGCATGTTGGAAAATATTTGCACAGAATTAAGCGAGGGATCGTTCCCTCGTTTGTGATTCTGCTGACCAGGCCTGATACCTGCACCTTTTGTTCAAGCTGGGACACAAAAGCTGAACCCCAAATGGCTCCATATTGGACATTTCCTGTATGGTATTTTTATGAAGTAACTGATACAGGAAGTGGTCACTTAGTTAAAATATTAATATAAACACTGTCCTCAGGTTATTGTCCACAGGTAGCCTGCACTCAATCTTTCCATGAATATGTATCTTTCACCTAGAAATGTGGAGATAGTGACCTTTAAAGTTAAGTGAAGACACATAACTGGACTGTAATGACCTTTCAGAGAAAATGTACACCTTATGACCCTTTCATCATAAATATACATGAAGAATAAAAATATAAAAGTACAACATGTGCATGCTTAAGGCTACCTTAGTGACTTTTATTGTCATTGCATATTTCAAACAATGTTTTTTTTTTTGTTTTTTTAGATTTTGCAAATACAAAGCAAAATATCTGTGTACAAACTAAACTAAGAGAAATCAACAAAACATGCTCTGTGAAGGAAAGAAAAACCTCACACTTAAAATGTCTGTTTGTGAAGATGTGTGTGTGTGGGGAGAGAGAGAGAGAGAGAGAGACACAGAGAGAGAGAGAGAGAGAGAGAGAGAGAGAGAGAAGATGTGAGCAGTTTTGTGTGCGTCCTTTTGAAACTTAGTTAAAGTGGCGCTTGGTTTCTTTTGGGGGGTGTTGAGGTGTGTTGAGGTGTGTTGAGGTGTGTTGAGGTGTGTAAGTCAGGAGGTGAGACACAGAGCTTTTGCTGCTGTAGAGATTTTACAGCTCGAACAGTTTAATGAGTCCGGAAGAGAAAAGACGCGTTTTTACTGCAGTAAATGATTAGAGCCGGTTACCGCGTCCGCCATACGGAGCAAACGGTGTTTTGTGTGTGTGTGTGTGTGTGTGTGTGTGTGTTTCCACGCCAAATTGCGGCTGTGTGTGTCCTGTTCCCACGGTAGCGCGTGACTCTGCGCGCACCTCAGCCCTCAGTCGCACCGGAAGCCGAGCAAGTTTTTTTGTTGTTGTTGTTTAGGTTCCGGTGACTGTAAACAGCTGCGACACAGATAAAGCTGTGGAAACCAGTGAACCCGATTTAGAGGTCTCTCTCTCTGTTTTTGGACATAAATTCCGCTGAAACCTGTATCTGTGTCTGTGACGCCGCACGTAGGACACAACTGCTCCATAACTTCACTGTACACTTCTCACTCCATTTACAGTGTGAGGGAGTTAAAGGACCGGACTGTACACTTCTCACTCCATTTACAGTGTGAGAGAGTTAAAGGACCGGACTGTACACTTCTCACTCCATTTACAGTGTGAGAGAGTTAAAGGACCGGACTGTACACTTCTCACTCCATTTACAGTGTGAGAGAGTTAAAGGACCGGACTGTACACTTCTCACTCCATTTACAGTGTGAGAGAGTTAAAGGACCGGACTGTACACTTCTCACTCCATTTACAGTGTGAGGGAGTTAAAGGACCGGACTGTACACTTCTCACTCCATTTACAGTGTGAGGGAGTTAAAGGACCGGACTGTACACTTCTCACTCCATTTACAGTGTGAGGGAGTTAAAGGACCGGACTGTACACTTCTCACTCCATTTACAGTGTGAGGGAGTTAAAGGACCGGACTGTACATACACTTCTACAGCATTGTTCTTTCTACCTTTAGAGTAAGTTAAGAGACGTGTCCTGGACCTTTAGGTGATGCACATGCACCTTTTCAATGAGAAGCTCCATGAACACATGCATCCTTGATGGAGAAAAGCCGAAGCAGAAGGAAAGTACAGCAGCTCTTCGGTTTCTAGATAATAAAGCTCTTCTCTGTGATCAAAATATACTCTTACAGTCAGTCATAAAGGTGGAGAACGGACATAACGTCAACATTGGAGGATATATTTCCACTTCCTGTGAGTACAACTGTGCAGACCTGACATGTTCAAATAAATCACTGTTTATTATTATTATTATTATTATTATTATTATTATTATTATTATTATTATTATTATTATTATGAATCACTCATTCTTTAGGTGTGTGTTTTGTTATGCGGTGGGAACATTTTTCACCCTGCTTTTCCGTCACTTAAACCACGCCTCTCTGGGTTTTTAAACCCAAATATGCCACGCCCACACCCCCAAGCGTAAGCTCTGGACCAATCGGCTTCTCTCGGCTCCTCCCACTCCGCACCGCTCGCGGTTGTCGGTCTCATTGTTATGCAAATGAGCGCGTCTGGAATAAGAGCGCGCGCGCAGGCCGTGGCCGGTGTGAGGCTGTAGAACCGCTCGCGGAGAGAGCACGCGTACACGGTGTGCGCGCGCAGGCTGCTGGAAGAGTCGCAACGCTCGAGCCGTCCGGGAAAAAACATCAAACACACACACAGGCAAGTGTTCACACACACATGTCCACATACATCTGGAGAAAAAGCTGTTGTTTTTTTTACTTTTATAATTACGCGCTTTTTTCTTTTTTTTCTTTTTTTTAAGCCAGGCTTGGAATGTAAGACTTGCTCGTGAGCTGAGCGGTGAAGAAAAAACCCGAAAGACGGAGAGAGCGCTTCTTCTCAGAGTTACAGTTTCTGTGTGTTTGGGAAATAAACTGCATCTTCATAACTGCTGCTGAGATTTCAGAAAGAAATCTGCCATAATCTGAACCCGGTGCTGGTACCGAGACTCTGCTGCGGATCTTTACGCGTTTGGATTGTGGGTCCACTGGAGGCACGCTTTTTAAGGGATATATCACATTTCTCTACTCTTCCTCCATCATCATCATCATCATCATCATCATCACTCCTACACCTCGTCGTCCAGAGCCCAGGGAGATTCGCACCATGAGCCAGGCGGACGTGTCCACATGCTCGGCGCCGCAGCGGGTTTTCCAGGAGGCGGTGCGCCGGGGCAACACCAAGGAGCTGCACTCCCTGCTGCAGAACATGAGCAGCTGTGAGTTCAACGTCAACTCGTTCGGACCTGAGGGCCAGACTGCGCTGCACCAGTCGGTCATCGATGGAAACCTGGAGCTCGTCAAGCTGCTGGTGAAGTTCGGGGCGGATATCCGGCTCGCCAACCGCGAGGGCTGGAGCGCGCTGCACATCGCCGCGTTCGGGGGACATCAGGACATCGTGCTGTACCTCATCACCAAGGCCAAGTACTCCAACGGAGCGCGGTGATGACCCATGCAGCTCTCTCTCTCTCTCTCTCTCTCTCTCTCTCTCTCTCTCTCTCTCTCTCTCTCTCTCTTATTTTTTTTTTCAATGAACTACATAGAAGAGACTTCATTTCTTTTTATTTCTGGCCAAAACTTCAGACGCTTCATTTTATTCACCTAAAAACCAAATTAGCGCCAAGGCTGGGCTTCAAGTGGATAAAACATCCTCTAACTAACTCCTGAGTGATCTGACATGCATGTGCATTGGTACTAAAGCTTTTTTAATCGCCCTGATTGTGTCAGAAACATCAGATTTCGTGTATTTTTTCTGGATGAAAGGATGGATGAAAGGATGGATGAAAGGATGGATGGATGACCGGTTGCTCTTCAAAGTTACTGATTCTTTGAAAGAAAAAAAATATTATCACAAATCAAAACACACACACGGATGGCACTTGAGGTATGCTGGAAAAAAAGGGAATTTATTTTTTGGGTCAACACTGTCTCTGAGAAACGTCTCTGAAATGCCATGTGGATATGTTGTTGTTGTTGTTGTTGTTGTTGTTGTTGTTGTTGTTGTTGTTGTTGATGATGATGCTGTTGTTGTTGTTTTGCAATCAGTTAAAGCATTTAATTATAAAAGCGAATGAATAATATTCAAAAAGATCTAAATAACAGTGTAAAGTGGCGTCAAGTTAAAGTACTGTACACGATAGCTTTACTTCTACATCAGAGTAGTCCTGTGTGTCCTGCAGTCACCTACAGCACATGCTATAGAGGTGTGTGTGTGTGTGTGTGTGTGTGTGTGTGTGTGTTTAAAAAAAGAAAAAGAAAAAATCTGCTGCTTTTCGCTTTTCACGTCAGGAAAGAAGTCGCGTTTGGAGTTTTGACTTAATCATCTTCTCAGTATTTTTTTCTTCTCTTTAATTTGAACATCCTGGTCATCACTGTGAAATACAGGCTGGGGTTTTATTTATGAAGGTACATTGATGATGATGATGATGATGATGATGATGATGGTCATGATGATGCATATATAATTATGTTTTTTTCTTCCGTGATTAGGGTTTTTTGGGGGAATCTAAGCTGCTTTTTCTTGCCCATCACCCCCTCCAGATTGTGTGGAGATTTCAGTTTTTTTGTGGCCTTCAGTATCCTCGCTTTCTTTCTCGTACACGTGTGACGTCACCTGCGTGGCGTCATCAAAACCGGCCTGCAAGAGCGACGGCTCCTCGTTTTTTTTTTTTTTTTTTTCTTCTTAAATCTCCATCTTTATCTCCTCAAAACCTTCAAAAAAAACCTTCACACCATCCCTCTGTTGTGTGTTATGGATCTCTGCATCAGCTACCTCGACTTTAAAGTATTCAGCCTTTTATTTATTAAAAAAAAGCCTTTTTTTTCTTTATCATGCTCTCCACAATTTTAAGCTTCACTCGACAACCAAAATCAAAACCATAATGATTCACATTATTATTATTATTATTATTATTATTATTATTATTATTATTATTATTATTATGGAGTCAATCAAACGCTCAACTTTGTGTGTCGCTTATTTGTTTGTTTAGTGGCCTGATTTATTAAATGCAGGGAGATTCTGTTGCACATTAAAAAATATATCACGGAGCCTTTATTTTATTTTAGTTTTTATGTTGGTTTGATTTCACACGCCCCCTGGCGGCTGCTCGGGTAACTGCAGGATTTGAGGCTGCAAAAAAGGATTGAGAGAGAAAGAGAGAAAAAGAGAAAGAGAGAAAAGTGACTACTGAGCAACACTCGACTCACATACTGTTATAACAGACTGTTGTGTGACTTATTGCAGGGATGAACAATCTTCAGATTTAAGGGAAAAAATCACACAAGGAGCAGACCTGCGTTTCCGCCTGATGTGTTTCAATGCTGCTTTCATTTACATTTTTTTTTGTTTTTCTTGTTTTAAAAGCCAACAGTGAGTGAGAGAGGAGGACCTGTGCAGTTATAGTGATCTGTATGAAGCCTCCTGAGTGAGTGTGTGTGTGTGTGTGTGTGTGTGTGTGTGTTGCATGCATACCACTATTGAACTGATTCTTGCTTGTCTGGCCCCGATGATAAGCCCTGGTTAGACTTAAGAACATTTCTTTATGTAAAAAATAAATAAATAAATAAATCCTGGAGCGTGGTAACAGCAGAGAGTCCGAGGCGATCCGAAAAAAAAAGATGAAAAAATATGCATTGCATGTCTTAAACTTGATAACTTTTTTTTTACTTTTTCTTTTTGGAAAAAAGTTGCACTGATGACCGTTCACTCGTTGGCCTTTGCGTCAACATTTAATTTTTTCTAAATAGAAAACACGAGAGAGAAAAAAAAAAGCTCCAGGTTGTTTTATTGTCTGTTGTGTATTTGTGTGTCTCTCTCTCTTTCTATATATATATATATATATGTTCATGTATAGAAATATATGGATGAATAAAATCCAGGGCGCTTTCTTTTCCGAAGTGCTCTCCCGATACGAGGGGGTTAAGAACACGTGATGGTAAGATCAAGGTTTGTAAAAAAAAAAAAAAAAAAAAAAAAAGAACCAATGGTTAAAAATTGCACGGTGTTGTTGTTGTTGTTGTTGTTGTTGTTGTTGTTTTGGGTTCTGATTTTTGTCATAACATTTATGACATAGAGAGCCGAAGCGACTCTTTAAGGTGAAAGTGAACTGAATTTTAATGAGTAGATATTTTTGTTTTCTTTCTTTTCTTTTTTTTTTTTGGACCAAGTTGTGGTGAAAAAAAATTGTGAGTGATTTTATTTTATTTGTGTGTGTGTGTGTGTGTGTGTGTGTGTGTGTTGGACAATTTGTAACACTGTGATTTGTCGTGTGCTCAGATGACAGAGTGCTGTAATGTTTTGTACGTTTGTGTACAAGCCAGTAAAGAAAAAAAAAGATTAAACCTTTAAAAAAGGTGTGACTCTGACACTTTCGCTGCTTTCCTTTCTTTTCTTCCTTTCTTTCTGGTGTGAAAAGAAAGAGTTGAGGGCCTCCCTGACCCCGTCCACTTTCTTTTGTCATTCATTTCTCCTGCGCCTTTCATAGCCGGGATGAAAGAGTGAGGCGAGTGCAGAGGATTGTGGGTAATTTTTTCTTTGAAAGACTAGATTCCTTCACTTTTTTTTTCTTTTTTGTTTTTTTTATAGCTGTCTGGGGAGAAACTTGTTCTCTCAAGCACATGCATTGCTACAAGGTGAGGGATTCCTGTAACATGTAAATCACAATTTCACACCACATCATCTCTCTCTCACACACACACACACACACACACACACACACACTTTTATTTTCTTTAGTCTCTCATGTAACTTTTCATGAGGTCTAAACTTCCTCATACACGAGAAGTGGGATAGATAACCAGTTAAAATGTCCTCACGCTCTACAGAAGTGAACTCATGCAGATGTAACACACACACACACACACACACACACACACACACACACATGGTCCTGAAACGGAGACAATCCCAATGAGACTTTAAACCACTGCATTCCATTATGTCCTTGTTGAGGAACTTGGAGGCATGCAGAAGGTCATGGCTGTAAAGTTATAGTCTAGATTTTTCACACTAATCTCTACACACTGTATCTGTAGTGTGTGTGTGTGTGTGTGTGTGTGTGTGTGTGTGTGTGTGTGTGTGAGAGCTCAGAATAAATGTCAGATGTTAAACTCTTTCATGAGATGAAGCTGTAAATGTGTAGAGTCGCTCCTTAAAGAGCTGGAACTATTTTTCTCCTGTGAGTTGTCTGTCTCTGATGGCGTATGGATACCTGGAAAGCGTAAAGCAACCGGAACTACTTTCTTGCACTGTGTGAAAGTTACAGACAAAAGATAAAAGTCCATACGAAGAGATTTAAGAACATTTTCTCTCTGGACTTGAAGCTGTTTATTCCTGATTTATTCTGCAGGATTAAATTGGAGGTTTAAAAAAGAAGATGTAGATAGATTTAACTCCTAAAGAGAACTAATACACTCGCTACGTCCACCACCCTCACCAGAGACACCAGAGATCTCTGACCCTTACTTCCAAGCTTCATTTTTCTTCTGAACGTCTCTACACGTGTTTAACGAGAGCTGCTGTGTGATAGCAGGAGAGGAAACACTGAGGAGAAAAGATTTACTGACATCTTACAGGAGCAGGGAACTGGAGAAACCTCAGACTCGGCCCAATCGTTTGGATTTACAGCATCGTGACTGATCCGCATGGATGTGAAGGAGGAGATAATATTCTCTAGAAAGATGTGTAGTGCTAAAGCGATCTATCGAGCTAAAACTGTGCTGGAGAGGAAAGAAAAACAGCAGGAGTTGAGGTTTAGTGTTCTGGGCCCAGATATTTCATGCAGGATCTTTCATTCCAGGGGTTTCGTTCTCCACAGTGCTGCAGCAGGTAGCCAGATCTCCCAGCATGCATTTAGAGAATATCCCAGACCCACAGACTGTGACCTCACCCCCCTCCTGCCCCCTCCTCCCCCCTCCTGCCCCCGCCGGGCAGGATGTTATTGTTGAGTTGGATTTCCATTGTCCGGTGCCGGGATTGGCCGCTTTCCCAGAACGCAGCTCACAGACTCTGAAACTCAGACACCTCTAATAGATTCTTCATG
>JAUCMX010000015.1:23879392-23884392 GCA_033459395.1 Hemibagrus guttatus | reverse complement strand
ACTGTGTGTACTTGTGTACTGTGTGTATATTGTGTATATACTGTGTGTATTAGTACTGTGTGTGTGTACTATGTGTATACTGTATGTGTGTATACTGTATGTGTGTGTACTGTGTGTGTGTGTACTGTATGTATACTGTGTGTATACTGTGTGTGTGTGTACTGTGTGTGTACTGTGTGTGTACTATGTGTGTACTGTATGTGTGTATGTACTGTGTGTGTGTGTGTGTGTGTGTATGTGTGTGTGTCTGTATGTACTGCGTGTGTGTGTGTGTGTGTATGTGCTGTGTGTGTGTGTGTGTATGTGCTGTGTGTGTGTGTGTGTGTGTGTGTGTGTGTGTGTGTGTGTGTGTTGGTGTGTGTCTGTATGTACTGCGTGTGTGTGTGTATGTGCTGTGTGTGTGTGTGTGTGTGTGTGTGTGTGTGTGTGTGTAGGCAGCTGGTCTCCTTACTACAGTTCAGTTTTTGTCAGGAGTCGCAGCACGGCGTGACCCAGAGGTCCATGTGGCATCTGCTTTCTGTGTGCAGAGGGTGAGGGAGAACCCATATGGAACACACACACACACACACACACACACACACACACACACACACACACACGTCTCACTCTGTCACTGCTATGCCTCATTCCTGTGCAGCATACAGGAATGAGTCAACACTGCAGGACACGAAACACTGACAGGGTTCTAGAACAGTCTTGAAGGAAAATCCACCAGAACCCTGTAGTGATCTATAGGTTTATTTTTTGCATTATTACGCTGGGGCTCTCATGGGTTCATGAGACAGTTCCGGGTTCTAGAAAATGTTCTAAATGGGAAAGATGAAGCTACCTCCAAAGAACCAAAACAAGGCATTATACTTAAACCTGATGTACACTCTCATTAAAAAGGTTCTCTAAGATGGACACTTAAAGCAGTTTTATTGTGAGGTTCTCGTGTCCTAGATGTAACCTTGTTTTCTGATAGCATGTACTAGCTGATTAACTGCTTCAATGGACAGTTAATGGTTCTAGATTCCTGTAGAGTTTATACTTGAGGGTCTCTGTTGCAGGGTTCTACACAGAACCTTTAAGGGTTCTCACCAAACAAATCCTTAGGGTTTTATATTTAAAGCTTCTCCTTATACAGTTCAGCTGGTTCTTAACTTCTTATTCGGAAAGTGCAGTGCTGTGCTGTAGGGTTCTGACCTACTGGACTTTTAAGCAAAAACCTTTCTTTCCTCTCATCTGTCTCACTCTCCTCTCCTTTCTGTCTTTCTCTCTCTCTCTCTCTCTCTCTCTCTCTCTCTCTCTCTCTCTCTCTCTCTCTCTCCTCTGTCCCTCTCTCTCCTCTGTCTCTCTCTCCTCTCCTCTCCTATCTGTGCCCCCCTCTCTCTCTCTCTCCTCTGTCTCTCTCTCTTCTCCTCTCCTTTCTGTCTTTCTCTCCTCTGTCTCTCTCTCTCCTCTTAGTCTCTCTCTCTCACTCTCTCCGTCTCTTCTCTCTGTTTTTCTCTCTCCTCGGTCTCTCTGTCCTCTCTGTCTCTCTCTCCTCTTTGTCTCTCTCTCTTTTCTCTTTGTCTCTCTCTCTCTCTCTCTCTCTCTCTCTGTCTCTCCTCTGTCTCTCTCTCCTCTGTCTCTCTCTCCTCATATTCTTGTCCCTCAGCTTCTCTTTCTCGGTGTAAACATGTCTTCATAGTGGACAGGAGCAGGAAGGACGCTGAGTGTGGAGGGTGAAAAGTGGAGTGCAGAATCCTTCCCTCGTTCACTCTCCCTCTTCCTCCTCCCTCGTTCTCTCTCTTCCCCTCCCCCATGATGGCGTCCCCCGTTCCAGACAGTTGAAGATGAGAATGTTAACTGCTTGTGGATGGTGTTTGAGGAAAGCCAACGCGCAAAACAAGGCGAGCAACCGAGCGTGGCGTTCAGGGCCACAAGCACTGCTTCGTTAAACCACAGGAAGCTCAGCAATGAAGGATTTTTACACACTGATCTGATTTTGACCTTTTTATTCCTCTTTTTTTTTCTTCTAGAAGCTTGAGAAATCTTCATGTCTCCAGAGACGTTAAAAACCTAATCACGTCAGACTCAACAGTTTTAACACACTGAAAGGAAGCAGGCTTTTTTACAACCGCGTAGTGAACAACACACACATGTACACACACACACACACACACACACACACACACTCCTCACACTGATTATATCAGCACCAGTTCCTCACAAAAACCAGGTCATAGACTGATGTTGCAGAAGCCACGTGCCCTTTGGAGATTACTTTATGACCCCAGTTTATTTCACACGTATGAAAGCAGTCTCCAGTTCATTTGCAGAAAGAGTTTAAACCTTAGCTAAAAATCTCATCCCCAGCTTTGCTCTTCTGGAATCCTGTGCAACAAATTACGACTCAACACCATGTGGTCAGGTGAAACATCTCTTCACCCAAGTGCACAGAAGACATGACCTCAGGTCTAATGATACGATCACAACACAGGACTGGACTCCAGCTCCTAGCATGTACACAGGAAGCTACGTCGATTGTAGCAGAACTGAGAAGTCTCTTAGCAGCATTATGGAGTCAGTAGGAGGAACCATCTTGAGCACCTTCTCCACCATGAACTGTGATCTGGTGCATTATTATAACAAACAACATTCAGGGATCTTCCAAGTGGAACCGTTAAATAACTCCAGAGATGAGGATGATGAGTTTAGCTAGCTAGAGAAACGTAGCAATGCTAATCTGACATAACGTTATTTCAAGGTTATCTCCAAGCCCTTTTAGAACCAGATGGAACTTTACAGAACTTGATGATAACACTCAAAACTCTGTGCGCTAATGTGTAATGGAAATCTTCATTAGAAGCGTTTTTTACTCATTTAACTTCAAACCTAAGGAGGGCGTGGTCTGGAGAAGGGGTGTGGTCTGTGTTTGTGGGGGCGGGGTCATACTGTTAGGAAGGAAGTGATTCCAGTCGTCTGAGATGGATGTCTAAACAAAAAGAGTTTATAAAGTTCTGCTATGTGACGAGATTTTGGTTTCTATGTTGCATTTGTCCACACAGATGAATCCTGCGCTCTGATTGGTCAGGAGGTGTTGATTAATTCTCGTTAACTGCAGCTCTGATTGGAGCGAAGGTTTATATTAATGCACTCGTATATATTTCTAATGTCTGTGCATGAAAAGTGTCTGCTTTTCTCTTCAAGCGAAGATCATATTGGCATTAGTGCATTTGTAGAAGTGTGTGTGTGTGTGTGTATGTATGTGTGTGTGTGTGTGTGAGAGAGAGAGAGAGAGAGAGAGAGAGAGAGAGAGAGAGAGAGAATTTAGCCTGTAAGTGTGTATGATATCATATGAAGAGTTATGTGGGAAATTCTGAGACTGTGATAATCCATGGAAATGTGTGTGTGTGTGTGTGTGTGTGTGTGTGTGTGTGTGTGTGTCCTGAAGGCAAAGTGAACCTTTCTATGACTCTTGCTTTGATCTTATCCAGTGGTCTGAATCTGTTTGAGCTGCCAACCAGCCCATCACCCCACACACACACACACACACACACACACACACACACACACACACACAGATTGCTCTCTACACACCAAAAATCTTCCCATACCACTAACCCATCCCAGTTTTACACACACACACACACACACACACACACACACACACACACACACACACACACACACAGAGTTTTATTTCATTTCCCCAGACCACAGCGCTCTGGTTTCTGACTGCATTAAAAAATTTGAGGTACATCCAACAACAGATTCATCCAAACACACACACACACACACACAAACACACACACACACACACACACACACACAAACTTGTATGTCAGGATTCACTCTAAAACCCGAGATCTTACTCCAACATTCTCCAGAAAAATTTTTATTTTGAATGTATGTGTGTGTGTGTGTGTGTGTGTGTGTGTGTGTGTGTGTTCAGTTCGTCATAATGTTACAAATAAAATATATTTCTTTGGAAAAAAACAAGAATTTAAAGAAACACGCTGGCTAAAAATCAAACATAAACATCTCCACTTTTCCACAAATGTTCCTGATTAGTGGAGACATGCTCCGTGTGAGATGATTGCTGCGTTTTCATTTTGAAACTGTGAGGGTGATGTAACAGTCGGACAGTTTAGTGGACAGTTTAGCTCGAAGAGAACGTTCTCTGAACATTTTTCTCTAAAAGAACGCTTAAATGTCAGATTTACTGAGTAAAAAGGCCGCATAATGCTTATAAACGTTTCCACAGCGTTGCTGCAACGTTTCAGTCATGTTACTTCAAGAAAATATGTAGAAATGTTGTTTTAACATTAATGTCAAACCTTCTAACTCTTTAAAACTTCACTAAACATTTGGATATCTGTTTATCTGTTTAACTTTAGGGGTGTGGTCTGGGGGAGGGGGCGGAGTCATTCCATATATGATATGATGGTTCCAGTTATTCAGCTACACTTTTTTGTGGTTTTGTTGATGTTTTGTGTATTTTATAGTTATACAACAGCACATTAGCTGGCCTGCTAGCTAGCTAGACTGCTAACTACTTAGCTAGCTTCTTGTCGAATGTTTTGTTCTCGCTCTGGTTTATGTTTTAGAAACCGTGTTGCTCAGTAATGTTAGCCAGCATGGATCGCTAACTCAGTTAGCATGAAGGTCTGAAACAGAAAGCATTACGTTCCCGCCTCGTCGTCCGCTTTGCATATCAAACAAGACTGGTTCAGGCTGCTAAGAAAGATTTGTGGCATCACGCTAATGAGCGTCACATGAGGTCAAGCAGCTACGTCCAGATCTTGTGAATGAATGATGTATTGGCGCCACATTAAACTCTGACTCTGGAATCCTTCTAGGAAAAATGAAGTTATTGGAATTGTTACTTGTCCTAACGTTCCGCTCTAATGCACACAGCAAGAACTTCTCCGAGTTCATGCCAAAGGAATTCTGTGATTGGAAGATTTCAGAAATTTTTGTTGCAGTCTCCGAATCTATGTACGTGTTTAAACAAAGGTTTATTGGCGTCCTAT
>JAUCMX010000015.1:23699392-23866892 GCA_033459395.1 Hemibagrus guttatus | reverse complement strand
TTCTCTGTAACAGCAACTCTGACAGATTTATTTTAAGAAATTTCTGTGGTGTAGGAGAACTTGAATCTGTGTGTGTATGTGTGTGTGTGTGTGTGTACCTGGAAATGATGCGGGTCATGTTCAGGGAGTTTGGAGAGTCGCTACGCTGCAGCTCCAGAGATCCGATTGGAACAACTCCTTTGTGTTTCCTCCTCCAGGGGCAGTTAGATGCCGAGGCAATGTCATGCCACTTCCCCAAATACTGCACACAAAACAACATGGCTGACTCAGGTGTGTGTGTGTGTGTGTGTGTGTGTGTGTGTGTTCAGTACTGACCTAAATCTAGACAATGTATTCTAAATCTATGTATACTAAATCTAATAAAACTTGCATTTATCTATTAATTATAAAAGTCTTCATCTGAGAGATCAGACATTTACTTTCATCAACATTTTCTTTGCTTTTTCCCCTCTTAAATGGATATTTAAAGTTACATGGCTAAGCTTATAGCACAGAGTTTAGCAAATACACAAAATCTCCTTAACTAGCCTATATGCTTATAAGCTGAAGTCATTAACACCATTTTATACGTTGATTTTAAATATTTTCTCTTTAATTTTTTTAAAACCAATATATTGAGTAACAGCGTTGTAAATTTCACGGTGAAATGAAGAAAATAAAGAGAAAAGAACTCTT
Source organism: Hemibagrus guttatus (assembly GCA_033459395.1). Taxonomy (NCBI): domain Eukaryota; kingdom Metazoa; phylum Chordata; class Actinopteri; order Siluriformes; family Bagridae; genus Hemibagrus; species Hemibagrus guttatus. Next base: position 23,866,217 of record JAUCMX010000015.1, on the reverse strand, counting down.
GCTACCCCTCCTTGAACCGCCACCTTATTGTGGTGGAGGGGTTTGAGTACCCGAATGAACCTAGGAGCCGTGTTGTCAGGGGCCTAGTGCTCCTGGTAGGGTCTCCCAAGGCAAACGGGTTCTAGGTGACGGGTCAGACTAAGAGCGGTTCAAGACTCTTATGGAAGAAAAATCAAGGACCGTTACGTCGTCCGGACTGGCGTCACCGGGGCCCCACCCTGGAGCCAGGCCTGGGGTTGGGGCACGCAGGCGAGCGCCTGGTGGCCGAGTCTTTGCCTGTGGGACTTGGCCGGGCACAGCCCGAAGAAACGACGTAGGCCCACCTTCCCGTAGGCCCATCACCCGCAGGAAGGAGCATAAGGGTCCGGTGCAATGTGTTTTGGGTAGCGGTCATGGGCGGGGGCCCCGGTGACCCAAACCCTGGACAAAGAATCTGGCTTTTGGGACATGGAATGTCACCTCACTGGGGGGAAAGGAGCCCGAGCTGGTGAGGGAGGTTGAGCGGTACCGGCTAGAGATAGTCGGGCTTGCCTCCACACACAGCCTGGGCTCTGGAACCCAACTCCTTGAGAGAGGTTGGACTCTCTTCTTCTCTGGAGTGCCCCATGGTGAGAGGCGTTGGGCTGGGGTGGGCTTGCTTATAGCCCCCCATCTCAGCTGCCATGTGCTGGAGTTTTCCCCGGTAAAGGAGAGGGTTGTTTCCCTGCGCCTTCGGGCCGGGGATAGGTGTCTCACTGTTGTTTCGGCTTATGGGCCGAATGGCAGTGTGGAGTACCCAAACTTCTTGGAGATCCTGCGAGGGGTGCTGGAAGGTGCTCCGACTGGGGACTCCATAGTTTTGCTGGGGGACTTCAATGCCCATGTGGGAAATGACAGTGATACCTGGAGGGGTGTGATTGGGAGGAACGGCCCCCCTGATCTGAACTCAAGTGGTGTCCTGTTGCTGGACTTCTGTGCTAGTCACAGCCTGTCCATAACAAACACCATGTTCAAGCATAAGGGTGTCTATCAGTACACGTGGTACCAGGACACCCTAGGCCGGAGATCAATGATCGACCTTGTGATCGTGTCATCTGACCTTTGGCCGCATGTCTTGGACACTCGGGTGAAGAGAGGGGCGGAGCTGTCAACCGATCACCACCTGGTGGTGAGTCCACTTGCGGAGGAGGATGCCGGACAGACTTGGCAGGCCCAAACGTATTGTGAGGGTCTGTTGGGAACGTCTTGCTGATCCTTCTGTTAGGGGGATCTTCAACTTCCACCTCCGGGAGAGTTTCAACCAGATCCCGAGGGAGGTTGGGGACATTGAGTCTGAGTGGACCATGTTCTCCTCCTCCATTGTTGACGCAGCCATCCGGAGCTGTGGCTGTAAGGTCTCTGGTGCCGGTCGCGGTGGCAATCTCCAAACACAGTGGTGGACACTGGAAGTAAGCGATGCCGTCAAGCTGAAGAAGGAGTCCTATCGAGCCTGGTTGGCTCGGGGGACTCCGGAGGCAGCTGAGGCATACCGGCAGGCCAAGCGAACTACAGCCGTGGTGGTCTTGGAAGCAAAAACTCGGGTCTGGGAGGAGTTCGGTGAGGCCATGGAGAAGGACTATCGGACGGCCTCGGGGAAATTCTGGCAGACCGTTCGGCGCCTTAGAAGGGGTAAGCAGCTCTCTGCCAACACTGTTTATGGTGGAGGTGGAGAGTTGCTGGTCTCGACTGGGGATATTGTCGGAAGGTGGAAGGAATACTTCGAGGATCTCCTCAACCCTACTGACATGCCTTCTGTAGAGGAACCAGAGGCCAAGGACTCAGAGGTAGATTCATTCATCACCCAAGCTGAGGTCACTGAGGTAGTTCAGCAGCTCCTTGGTGGCAAGGCACCGGGGGTGGATGACATTCGCCCTGAGTACCTTAAGTCTCTGGATGTTGTGGGGCTGTCTTGGCTGACACGTCTCTGCAACATAGCGTGGCAGTCAGGGACAGTGCCTCTGGACTGGGCGACCGGGGTGGTGGTCCCTCTTTTTAAGAGGGTGTGTTCCAACTATAGGGGGATCACACTCCTCAGCCTCCCAGGGAAAGTCTATTCCAGAGTACTGGAGAGGAGAGTCCGACCGTTAGTCGAACCTCGGATACAAGAGGAGCAATGCAGTTTTCGACCTAGTCGCAGAACACTGGACCAGCTCTATACCCTCCACAGGGTGCTCAAGGGTTCGTGGGAGTTTGCCCAACCAGTCCACATGTGTTTTGTGGACTTGGAGAAGGCTTTCAACCGTGTCCCTTGTGGCATTCTGTGGAAGGTGCTCTGGGAGTATGGGGCCCTCTGTTAAGGGCTGTTCGGTCTCTATATAACTGGAGCAGGCGCTTGGTTCGCATTGCCAGCTGTAAGTCAGATCTGTTCCCGGTGCATGTTGGGCTCCAACAGGGCTGTCCTTTGTCACCGGTTCTGTTCATTGTTTTTATGGACAGAATTTCTAGGCGCAGCCAGGGGCTGGAGGGAGTCCGGTTTGGGGACCACAGGATTTCATTGCTGATTTTTGCAGATGATGTTGTCCTGTTGGCCTCTTCAAGCCTGGACTTACAGCATGCACTGGGGTGTTTTGCAGCTGAGTGTGAAGCGGCTGGGATGAGGGTCAGCACCTCCAAATCCGAGGCCATGGTTCTCGACCGGAAAAAGGTGGCTTGCACCCTTCAGGTTGGAGGGGAGGTCCTTCCTCAAGTGGAGGAGTTTAAGTATCTCGGGGTCTTGTTCACGAGTGAGGGAAGGATGGATCGTGAGATTGACAGACGGACTGCAGCGGCAGCAGTAATGCGGTCTATGTACCGGTCTGTTGTGGGGAAGAAGGAGCTGAGCCGGAAGGCGAAGCTCTCGATTTACCAGTCAATCTACGTTCCTACTCTCACCTATGGTCATGAGCTCTGGGTCATGACCGAAAGGATAAGATCCCAGATACAAGCGGCCTAAATGAGCTTCCTCCGTAGGGTGGCAGGGTGCTCCCTTAGAGATAGGGTAAGGAGCTCTGTCACCCGGGAGGAGCTTGGAGTAGAGCCGCTGCTCCTCCACATCGAAAGGGGGCAGTTGAGGTGGCTCGGGCATCTGTTTCGGATGCCTCCGGGACGTCTCCCTGAAGAGGTGTTCCGGGCATGCCCCACCGGGAAGAGGCCCCGGGGAAGACCCAGGACACGCTGTAGAGACTATGTCTTTCGGCTGGCCTGGGAACGCCTCGGGGTCCCTCCAGAAGAGCTCCCTACTTAGACTGCTGCCCCCGCAACCCGGCTCCGGATAAGCAGAAGACAATGAATGAATGAATGAACTCTTGCTACACTTGCAAGCGTGAGTGTAGAGTAACACGTTTTCTGAAAGATGTTCAGATGTTTGTAGGTGTGAGGCAGTCCTCAATGTTCACCTAAAACCTAAAGGAGCCGACTCAAAGAAAGTACTGACTCAAAGAGTTGACTCAGAATCAATTCAAAGAAATCACTAAAAAAAGTCGACTCAGAGATTTGATTCAGAGTCGATTCAAAGATATCACTAAAAAAGTAGACTCAAAGAGTTGAATCAAAGCGATGACTCAGAGTTAATTCAACATTCAACATGATTATGACGTGTGATGGACGACTCATAAAGAAAAAGATGCTTCAAGTACGAAATGTGAACAAAGCCACACGTTAATACCAAAATAACAAAACGAAACAGTTTGATGGTAAATCAGAGCTTCATTTTTTCTGTTTTTTTATTGTTTAAATTAATAATATATTTATCTGAAGCAGTTTAATGCTGTGTTTAAAATGTCTGTAAAATATTTATGTATCTTACAAGATATTTCTGAAATTCAGAGGAACATAAAACACAGAATCAATTACACTTTTAATTTTTTCTATTTTACTGTTTTTTTGTTTGTTTGTTTGTTTGGTTTTTTTTCATTTTATATTTAGACATATATTTAGACAAGTTTTAAGAAATTTTTAAAACTATTTTTCATTTATATCTCATCATATGAGTTCCTGATTTTAGGAATATCTAAAAACCTATAAGCAGTTTTTTCTCCACAATCTGTTATGCGTATAAATAAAGAAACTCTAGCTTTGTTAAGACTCAGTGTGAGTCTTATTTGTATTTGCGTGAGTCTTGTGTAATGCTGGTGTGTAAACAGATCGTGTGTGTAAACAGATCATGTGTGTAAACACTTTCTGCTCTTTGATCAAGGACGGAGTTTTTTCTGCTTTTCACACGAAAAGATCACGGCTGCTTGTTGACTAGCAAACACGACGACGGAGACTTCAGAGAAACGAACAGTGATACCTTTATTTCTAAAAACACTCCTCGTGGTTCAAATGTTTAGTTTAGTTGTTAGCTATCTAGTCTCTAGCATGAGGCACTGTATTCTGTTACTAGCTAGCTAAAAAACACTTGTAACACACAGTAAACTCTTTACTTGTTATTAAAAATCACATTCGGGATTGTCTAAAATGTTCCTCAGGTTATTATTTATTAATATATTTATCAGTGTTTCGATGTAACTATGCAAAATCCAGGCTAGAATATTATGCTAGTGAATTAGCTAGTAGCAGAACATTACAGTACTCAGTTTTGTTTTGTGATTTCAGGGATTTTATTTACTTTTTTTGTGTATTTTAAATTATTAAACTATTTAGTTTACACCATCTATGAACAACTGAATAATTTATTACTATTTAGTTTATATCATAATTATGTAGTGCTATTTATGTTTATCTTAGCAGTTGTATACTGTGTGATAAACTAAATAAATTCAGAATGTCATTTAATTTGCGCATAAAAGTTCAGAATAATTATTTATATGTATATATATATGTTTTTTTCTTATTTAGCATCACACTGCTGATATTATTCAGTAACATGTTTTTTTAAAAGAGCTGATATTAATTGATCCTGATTTTGATTTTATTATTCTTTCTTTTTATTTGAATGATTATTATTTTAATATAATGTGTTGAGTGTGTAGAAGTTCTTACCCGGTCCAGATCGAAGTTCTCCTGGGTCTGGAGCAGCGGTTGTGGAGGTAGAGGTCCAGCATGGATCAGAACCACACCAGCCAGCAGGAGAACCACAAAAACAGCCTGCATTTCTGTCCTTCTCTGAGCCGAATGAGGGTCTAGCATGTGGTGATGAGAGAAAGACAGAGCCTTCCTCCTCCTCTTCCTCCTCCTCCTCCTGCTGTTAAAGCCATCGACCGGTGGGTTATGTGCTTTAACCCCACTGGCACAAAGCGGCCTAAAATCAGTCCAACCAACCAGAGCAAAGGTCCTCTTATCTATTTATTGATTTATTTATCCTGCACTCTCTGCGTGTGTCTGTTCATGTCGCATTTTGAAATAATAGGATATAAATTGAACCCGGTCTAAAAATACACAGTTAAGACAAATAATCTGGGTAAGTGGATTTGGATTAGAGATTGGTGTTACAGTATTTACAGACCGTCAAGGACGTTAGAAGGTCAAATGGAGAAATAACACAACAAGCCTCAGTATTTTTTCTTCTCTATTTGCTCTAAGCTGTGCATAATGCCGTATCATATATGTATCTTTTCAGTGGAAATAGATTTGCATAAAACATCATCCATCTTTTTATTTTTATTTTATTTTCAGAGATAAAATAGTTTATTAAAACTTATTAAAATAAGATCTTTATTTTAGGGACTTTGCACTAAAATTGCATTTTTGTAAGTGAATAGAAAAGGATGGAAGAAGGACTAGAGAAAAAAAAAGAAAGACCTAAAGAAATATTATGTGCATAAAATATTCACACAGATTTTTTCCAGTTTTATTCACATGCAATAATACATGTTTGATCACGTGATGTGGAATCAGCCAATCAGCGGTTCAATTAAATCAAGCCTGCTTTAATGAACTTCTTGGTTTGTAACAGTGCAGCAGCTCAAAATCAGTTGCATTGAAGGTCGATTAGAAAGATAAAAACCTGAGACAGAGAGAAAGAGAGAGAATGAAAGAGGATAAAAGTGTGAGGATGAGAGAAATCTTCGACACCTGGAGCTTCAGGTAGCTCATCTCTCTCTCCTCTCCTCAGCTCTGAGTGTAAGTGTTAAACCTCTCACAGCAAAGCAACTTTCATCATTTAATACTTTAATACTCTGATCATGAGTTAGCTATCAGTCTTATTAAACCATATAAACATGTGTGTGTGTGTTATAGCGGATTTAAACGGCTCTGTTTACTGAATGGAAACCAGAGGAAAGGCCGTTTAATGGGTGAGTCACGTGACTGGAGTTAACATGGCCGCCGTGGCAGTGTTTATACAGAGCTGTGTCTGTATGTGTGTGTTTTGGTTGTTTTTCTTTTAAGTTTAAAGCAGTGTGTAAATCAGGGCTGTCGCACACAAAGGTTCTGTTTTTTTACCAATAAAATGAATAAGTATTGTTGATTAAAATCGTTTTATGGACCGCAATTAAATGGAAATATTGTGAAAAAGCGCGAGTGCTAGTCAGTGCTATTCCACTAGGGGGCGACATGGAGCAATAAACAAGGCTGGGAAAGAAAATAAGTTACTTAGATTTATGTACCTGTTTAAAGCATGTACACACACACACACACACACACACACACACACACACACACACACGTACACACACACACACGTACACACACACACACACGTACACACACACACACACACACACACACACACACACACACTGAACACGAAACACACACCGACTGTTTATTTTCCATAATCTCAAGAAATTGCTCTACAGGTAAAAATGACAATTCAGGTAAATAGTTTTTCAGATTATTATTTTTTTTGATCCACTACAAATCTAGAAAACCGTTGTAATAAATCTCAAGTTGAATGTCGAAACATTTTATTCATCACATCATCTAAAGACCAAATTGCTTAGGTTGAATTAAAGATGCATTTCCATTAAAGATGCCTATTAAATTCCATGAAGCCTCATTTGCATAAATAAATGTTAATTGATTTGAAGTACCTGCAGCGTCTCACCTTACAGAGACTCAGAGACATACAAACACCCACACCGCCATTATATTTATTAGGATTAACTTTAACATTAACAGCTGGTTGAGATACAGATGTAGGTTCTGCTGATCGAGGCTGAAGTTCCAGGTCAGTAACTCCAGGTCAGTTCTCTGTAGAGAAGGTTCTGTCTGAAGCTCCTCTCACTCACGCCGTGCTGAAATCCAACACCACGCTGAAACACAGAAATATCAACAGCAGTTGTGGTTCTCCTGCTACATCCTTTACTGCATTCTGTATGTCAGAAACAGTTCTTAACTTCACAAAAATGGTTCTTGATAGAACAAAACAACTGAAGAAGTGTGTAGTTAGCACAAAACCATTCACTAAATCAAATAATGCAAGTTATTACTGAGTGAAAAAGGTTCTTTAAGAGCTATTTTTGTAGTTGGAGCACTACTCCTGCTTCTTGTTGTAGTTCTAGTAATAAGAATTTTAAGAGGAAGAAGAGGAAATGAGCAAACTGACTGCTGTTTTATTACTTTTCCCTCACAGGAAGCGATTAAAGTTCAAAGCAGAACCGTAATAAATCATTATCCATAAAACCTTTTAGTATCAGCTTTATAATAAACCAACGGTCTCACATGAACTATTTTTCTTTTTCTTTTTGTCTTTATTTTCATTGTAAATATAGTGGTTAGCACGTTAGCCTCACACCTCCAGGGTTGGGGGTTCGATTCCCGCCTCCGCCGTGTGTGTGGAGTTTGCATGTTCTCCCCGTGCCTCGGGGGTTTCCTCCGGGTACTCCGGTTTCCTCCCCCGGTCCAAAGACATGTATTGTAGGTTGACTGGCATCCCTAAATTGTCCGTAGTGTGTGATTGTGGGAGTGAATGAGAGTGTGTGTGTGTGCCCTGCGATGGGTTGGCACTCCGTCCAGGGTGTATCCTGCCTTGATGCCCAATGACGCCTGAGATAGGCACAGGCTCCCCGTGACCCGAGAATAGATTGGATAAGCGGTACACAATGAATGAATGAATGAATGAATGAATGAATATCCCGAAAGAACCTGAGAGGAACCGTGGCAGCACACAGACAACAACAACATTCTGACATGGACACGGTTTATTTACTGGAGTAGAGCAATGAGAACGGCACTGTAACCTGTGTGTGTGTGTTTACTCACTCAGTGGTGTGTGGGGGGGCAGTTATCTGAGGAGAGAGAAGCACAATGGAGGCGGTGACATGACCATGACATGATATATTAAACAGTATATTATATTGTACACATTATTCTGTGTGTGTGTGTGTGTGTGTGTGTGTGTGTGTGTGTGCGTGTGTGTGTTTACCTGCTGGTGGTGGTATTATAATGGACTCTTCAGGGAAGCCGCGTTGCATGGAGTATTTTTTAAACTTCTCGATCACTTCTGATCTCAGCTTCTGACTGCGACCTGAAACACAAGTCAGAGACAACACACGAGTAAAACTACACTAACACACGTGCGTTAGGGTACAAACACGTGAAGGAAACATGTGTTAGTGTATGGAGACGTGTATTACTGTATGGAGACGTGGAGCAGACATGTGTTAGTGTATGGAGACGTGTGTTAATGTATGAACACGTGGAAGAGATGTGTGTTAATGTATGGAGACGTGTATTAGTGTATGGAGACATGGAGGATACGTGTGTTAGTGTATGGAGACGTGTATTAGTGTATGGAGACATGGAGGAGACGTGTGTTAGTGTATGGAGACGTGTATTAGTGTATGGAGATGTGGAGGATACATGTGTTAGTGTATGGAGACGTGTATTAGTGTATGGAGACATGGAGGAGACGTGTATTAGTGTATGGAGACATGGAGGAGACGTGTGTTTGTGTATGGAGACGTGTATTAGTGTATGGAGACATGGAGGAGACGTGTGTTAGTGTATGGAGACGTGTGTTAGTGTATGAAGACATGGAGGATACATGTGTTAGTGTATGGAGACGTGTATTAGTGTATGGAGACATGGAGGAGACGTGTGTTAGTGTATGGAGACGTGTGTTAGTGTATGGAGATGTGGAGGAGACGTGTGTTAGTGTATGGAGTCGTGGAGGAGACGTGTGTTGGTGTACGAACACATGGAGGTGACGTGTGTTAGTGTACGGAGACGTGTGTTAATGTATGAACACGTGGAAGAGATGTGTGTTAATGTATGGAGACGTGCATTAGTGTATGGAGACGTGGAGGATACGTGTGTTAGTATATGGAGACGTGTATTAGTGTATGGAGACATGGAGGAGACGTGTGTTAGTGTATGGAGTCGTGGAGGAGACGTGTGTTGGTGTATGGAGTCGTGGAGGAGACGTGTGTTGGTGTACGAACACGTGGAGGTGACGTGTGTTAGTGTATGGAGACGTGGAGCAGACATGTGTTAGTGTACGGAGACGTGTGTTAATGTATGAACACGTGGAAGAGATGTGTGTTAGTGTATGGAGACGTGGAGGATACGTGTGTTAGTGTATGGAGACGTGTGTTAGTGTATGGAGATGTGGAGGAGACGTGTGTTAGTGTATGGAGACGTGGAGGAGACGTGTGTTAGTGTATGGAGACGTGTGTTAGTGTATGGAGACGTGTTCATGTATGGAGACGTGTGTTAGTGTATGGAGACGTGTGTTAGTGTATGGAGACGTGTTCATGTATGGAGACGTGTGTTAGTGTATGGAGACGTGGAGGAGACGTGTGTTGGTGTATGGAGACGTGGAGCAGACGTGTTAATGTATGGAGACGTGTATTAGTGTATGGAGACATGGAGGAGACGTGTGTTAGTGTATGGAGACGTGTATTAGTGTATGGAGACATGGAGGAGACGTGTGTTAGTGTATGGAGACATGGAGAATACGTGTGTTAGTGTATGGAGAATACGTGTGTTAGTGTATGGAGACATGGAGGAGACGTGTGTTAGTGTATGGAGACATGGAGGAGACGTGTGTTAGTGTATGGAGACATGGAGGAGACGTGTGTTAGTGTATGGAGACATGGAGGAGACGTGTGTTAGTGTATGGAGACATGGAGAATACGTGTGTTAGTGTATGGAGAATACGTGTGTTAGTGTATGGAGACATGGAGAATACGTGTGTTAGTGTATGGAGACATGGAGGAGACGTGTGTTAGTGTATGGAGACGTGTATTACTGTATGGAGACATGGAGGAGACGTGTGTTAGTGTATGGAGACGTGTATTAGTGTATGGAGACATGGAGGAGACATGTGTTAGTGTATGGAGACGTGTATTAGTGTATGGAGACATGGAGGAGACGTGTGTTAGTGTATGGAGACGTGTATTAGTGTATGGAGACATGGAGAATACGTGTGTTAGTGTATGGAGACATGGAGGAGACGTGTGTTAGTGTATGGAGACGTGTATTAGTGTATGGAGACATGGAGAATACGTGTGTTAGTGTATGGAGAATATGTGTGTTAGTGTATGGAGACATGGAGGAGACGTGTGTTAGTGTATGGAGACATGGAGAATACGTGTGTTAGTGTATGGAGACATGGAGGAGACGTGTGTTAGTGTATGGAGACGTGTATTAGTGTATGGAGACATGGAGAATACGTGTGTTAGTGTATGGAGAATACGTGTGTTAGTGTATGGAGACATGGAGAATACGTGTGTTAGTGTATGGAGACATGGAGGAGACGTGTGTTAGTGTATGGAGACGTGTATTACTGTATGGAGACATGGAGGAGACGTGTGTTAGTGTACGGAGACATGTGTTAATGTATGAACACATGGAAGAGATGTGTGTTAGTGTATGGAGACGTGCATTAGTGTATGGAGACGTGCGTTAGTGTATGGAGACGTGCATTAGTGTATGGAGACGTGTGTTAGTGTATGGAGACGTGCATTAGTGTATGGAGACGTGTGTTAGTGTATGGAGAAGTGAAGGAGATGTGTGATGATGGCAGGACACGTGTGTTAGTGAGTGTGATGGTCACATGACTGATTGACTCACTGTACAGAGACACCTGAGAGAATTCCCTGTTGAACTTCCTGTGTTTATAAATCACAGCAAACTCGCTGTAGTTGGTTTCCACCACAGTGATGTCCTTCACCCGGCTGTGTCCTGTGGAGGAAAGAACTTTACATGCCTTCACTTGACCACACAACCCCACGACCCCACAACCCCACATGACACTTTGATTCACTACTGATCCGATACGATTCGGTTCAGCACTGATATGATTCAGTATACTTTTATTCACTACTGATCCCATACGATTTGGTTCAGCATTGATATAGTTCAGTACACTTTGATTCACTACTGAGCCGATACGATTCGGTTCAGCACTGATATGATTCAGTACACTTTGATTCACTACTATTCTGATACAGTTTGGTTCAGTTCAGCTCTGATACGATTTAATTCGGCACTGATGTGATTCAGTTCAACACTGATACTATTTAGTTCGGTACAGATATGATTCAGTTTGGCACTGATACGATTCAGTTCAGCACTGATGTGATTCATTTCGGCACTGATGTGATTCATTTCGGCACTGATGCGATTCAGTTCAACACTGATACTATTTAGTTCGGTACAGATATGATTCAGTTTGGCACTGATACGATTCAGTTCAGCACTGATGTGATTCATTTCGGCACTGATGCGATTCAGTTCAACACTGATACGATCCCGTTTGGTACTAATACGATTCAGTACACTTCATTTACTATTGATTCGATACAGTTCAGTTCGGTCATCAGAGTCATTTGCACTTCTAATAAATAAATACATTAAATAATAATAATGATATGATTCAGTTCAGCACTGATATGATTCACTTCAGTTCAGTCAGAGAATTTTTAGTAAATTTATTCTCTCTCCAAATCTTTGTGTTTTTCTGTACAGTGTCAGGAATAATTGTTTTACTTAAACTCTGCTGACTCTCTTGTAGCCGAGTCAGAGTCTGTTTTGAATCAGAGTCATGTTTTAATTCAGAGTCTGTTTGACTGATTTGAATCTGTTGTTGTTTACGTATCTAATAGTTCATAAAGTGCGACTCTCACACAGCTGATGATAGATCAGTGCGGTACTAACGTGTGCTGTAGTAGGTGAACACGCCCGGTACAGACGTCTTCTCATATTTATAGACTTCTTTCTGGCAGATGGACGACCTGCACACAGACACGTACAGCGTTACACAGTACACACTTTACAACACAAACTACCACTAAATGTCAATCAGGCAGAGCTCACAAAACAAGAACCTTCAGTAGGAACAATGAGCTTAACTGATCACACGAACCAATTTATTTATAATTTCATTCACATGAGAAAAACCCTTTTTTTTTTTTTTTTTTTTATAAAAGGAGATTCGATTGTTTGGTGTTATATCATATAAGAAAATATAAGAAAGCGCGAGGGTTTTGTTGTGGACACTCACTTAGTTTTCCACACGGTCATCAGGACATCACCGTTCTCCTTGGGCTCCACCACACCCATGCAGATGGTCAGCTTGTTCCTGTGCCGAGCGAAAATGGGGGAGTTATACGCCAAACCCACACGGTACCACCGTCCTGCGAACTGAACACACGCACAACACACGTGGATAAACACGTCACGTCACGTCATCACACTTCCCTACAGTCTCACCTTCACATCAGGATCAGAGCCGAGAGACACGACCAGATGACTGACCCACACACTGACCAATTACATCAATATACACAACAATACACACAACATATTTTACAGAACCTGTAGAAATGATTTACAAAAATAATTTAATTTTTAAGCATGAGATTTTTTTTTTCACTTTTTTGTTGTTCTTTCTTTCAGTAATTTTTATTTATTTTTGGAAAAAAGGGAAATTAAGAGAAGTAATTTTTTTAGTTTCTTGCCTTTTTGTTTCTTCTTTCCTTTTTATTTGTTTTTATTTGTTTCTCTTTTTCTTCATGTAACATTTTACCTTTTTACTTTTATTTTTTCATTGTCTCTGTTCTTTCTTTTTTTCTTTCTTTCTTTCTTTTTTGTTTTTTTCTCTTTTTTGTCACTGTTCCTGTTTTCTTTGTTTCCCTTTAACTTTTTTTCTAGACTTTTTTCAATATATTGACAAAAATTAGAAGTATCAAGTAACTTTTTGATTATTTTTTCTGTTTTTTAATGAATTCAGTCTGAATATTGTGGATGATGTGAGATTTGTTATCGACTAGTTTCCTGGTTTTTCTTTCTTTTTTCTTCTTCATTTTTCAAATTTTCTTTCTTTCTTTCTTTCTTTCTTTCTTTCTTTTATTTGTTCCTCTTGTTTTTCTCTTTTTTTCTTATCCTGTCTTTATTTTTCTTTATATCTTTTTTCTTCTTTCCTCACTTCCTTCCAGTTCTTGGTCGTTCTTTCCATCAGGTAAAACGCAGCTCTGTGTATGAGCTCAGATTGTGATGTCACTAAATAAACCCAGTTGCTTTCCACCAATCAGCTCTGATATGCAAATGGGATGAGCGACGAGTGCGTTGATGAAAAAATCAGTGCGCTAGTTTATTAGCGGTTAGCTTAGCTGCTAGGTAACATTACTGAGTTTACTCTTCTAATTTACATATTCATGCACATTTATTCCCTCCTGATGTTTTAATAAGAATAAACATGTCGAGATGTTTGATTTGAGAAACCTCTTAATCCACGACACAATAAACGTTGATCTTATTAATAAACTCATCTTTTAGTTTGTCATTTCAGAATCTTTTGTAACTATTTAAAAGATTGTTTTGTAATCTTCAGGAGATGTTTGCTGGAGAAGCAGAAGGAGAAGCAGACCTGACCCGAGGAACCGTATCTCCACCTGAAACACACCCCAGGAGAACTTTGTCCTCCACACATCTCCATGAAGTTCCTCTCACCCTCTTCAGGTCAAAGTTCTTCTGCGGCTGGACGTCAGCGTGGACCTGCATCAGGAGCGCGATGGTCACGGTGACGCTCACCAGTGTGATCTTCATCGTGGATCTCCAGAAGGGGAAAAAAAAACAGACTGAACAAAAACAGCTGGAGCAGGACAGAGCCAGGACACAGAGCTCCGCCCACTTGGCCAGTCGGCCAATCGGAGATGGGGAGGGGCTTGAACAGAGTGGCTTTTCATGAGGTGAGTCAGTGTGGAAAATAAAGACAGTTGTGTGCTTACATATGCACGAGTGCAAACGTTTGTGCACCTCCAGACAAAATGAAGCCCTTTACTGTTTTCTCTCTTTTTCTTCAATTTTCAAAAATATTATTAGAAAGCTTTTTTCTAATTCTTGTTTTCGGTTATTCTTTATTTCTTTCTACATTCGCTCTTTTTGCTCGCTACACACTATTTTTTTCTTACTCATTCTTTCTTTTTCTCCTTTCCTTCTATCCTTCTTTAGGTCCTCTAAACACTTTCTCTTTTTCTTTCTCTTTCAAACTGTATCCAGACTTTTTCTCTTTATTATTATTATTATTATTATTAGTAGTAGTAGTATTAAAGCAGGCTTTTTAAATATAATCCTTATCCACCAGATTGGATTTGGACCAAAAAGTATTTTGAATAAATATTAATTAAAAAAAAAACAAAAAAAGCAATTTTTTTATTTGGAGATATATTAAAAAAATCAACAAGCAGAACTTTGTAGATTTTTTATTAATGTTGATTCTCGGATGCCATGTTGTATTTTTCCCTCTGAAAAGCAGGATATACAGCTAGTCAGAGACAAGAGGACTTCAGTGTGAAGTCCTCTTCACACCACACACACCTCCCCCTACACACACACACACACACACACACACACACACACACACACGCACACAGAGCACTGTTCACTAACCAACACACCTTTTTTTCCCTTTTCAGAAGCTAAAGCGTTGTTCCTGAGTACCGAACAGAAAAGTGAGAGACGTGGAGACGCTGGCCAGGAGAACGATGATGCTCACATAGTTGATGGTTCATTTCAAAACAAGGTTTCTGTGACCACATTCCTGTTTCCCAGGTAGATTCTTACTTGTTTTTATTTTTGTTGGAACCAAAAATAACTTCGTTGACCTCCACCTTCAGTTAACATGCAGCCGGAACATTCCCCAACCCCACCCTCGTGTAAAGAAAAAAAAGAAAGGAAAAAAAAAAAAAAAAAAAAAAAAAAAAAAAATTATGTAATTTTATGTAACATTATTTTTTAAAAAATAAATAAATAAAACAATATAATTATTCAAAAATAAATAAAATAACAAAAATAAATAAATAAAAATGTAATTCTTTTTTTTAAATGATAAAAAAAAGGAATAAAATAAATTAAAAATACATTAAAAAATAAAAATTAAATTTATAATAAAATAAAATAAAATAACGTAATTCTACTTGGTCCTTCATCACTTTTAAAATTAAATAAAAAACAAATCAAACCTAATACAGACCCATAAACACTCGCTGAGCATTTTATTAGGAATGCCTACACATTCATGCAGTTATCTAATCAGCCAATCAGGAGGCAGCAGTGCATTAGGTCATGCAGATACAGGTCCAGAGCTTCCGCTAACTTTCACATCAACCTTCAGAACAGGAGAAAACGCATGAAACCGTTGTGTCTAGGAGATTCACCGTAGAGCCGCAACGTGAAAGTGTCTCGTGGAACGTTTCTGACATCGGGTGGAGTCCATGCCGTGAAGACTCAAGCTGTTCTGAGAGCAGAGTGAAGCTCTGTCCAGGGTGAGGGCAGTGTTCCTAATAAAGTGCTCAGGGTTACAGTAGCATTCACACACACACACCGCCATGTAAAAATCAAAACAAAACATTTTCAAAAAGCTCATTTTAACAAGAAAACAAATTAAGTCATGAAATAAAGCTGCCGTTCTGGACATCGGGGCTGATTTATAGTTCTGGGAGTGCACAAGAAGGTAAATACACACAGAAAGGGCCTCCACTAGGGGGCGGAGTCATGGGAATGAATCCAAACGAGAACGAGGAAAAGAGCAAGAATAAAAAGATTTGTGATTGAGTGAATGAGTGAGAGATAAACGACAGCATGGGAGTGGGAGTTTTATGAAAAGAAGCATGCCGTTTTCTACAGCAGGATCAAACCATTTACTCGATTCTACCAACCCCAACTACCAAGTTTACTAGAAAGCTAGGTCGTGTGTAAAAGATCGTGAAAAATATTGTTAAGTGTGCGACTGTGGAGGATTCAGTCTGCTGAGAACAAACATTTTACTCTTTTCACTTTACAATATTTAAAGAGTGATGTTATTCTGAAATCGTGAAAAATCCAGCAGAATAAAGATAAACAGTTACGCAGTCGAACAAACTGTTCAAATAAACAAGTAGCTGCTCAAAACCTTTACCCATAATCCCCCTCTCTGTGCTCTAACACACACCCAAAAGTATTTAACACAGAAATATAAATCAGCTCTGAGAGTTTTTGGAATGAAGAGCAGGTTTTGGTCAGGTGAGGACTCACACTGCCTCCTACAGGCCAGAACATGGAATTACATCCTGATTCCTCCGACTCCTCAGTCCCACACCAGCGACGGCGTGGGTTTGGAGCTGTGGAGAAAATCAAACATAATGGACTGATATTTAGGTTTAATTTAATTTAATTTTGTATATCTGAATAATTATTCTTGGAATTGTGTCAGGTTTTGTTGTTAAGTTAAAAATCCACGGCTTTAAAACCCGGATCAGGATTCTGGTGCTGTGACCCGTTTCAAATCCAAGATTCAAATTTACATCAGAGCACATTTGGAATATCGGCTCCATTTCAGCCAATTAGCACTCGAGTAATGATGAGGCTCCGCCTCTTATACTGTGAATCAAAATGAAAACAAATCTTTGATGTAGCTAGGAGACGCCTCGGCAACGTCGCACCATGACGACGCTCTGCTGTCATAGGACCGACCCCCCCCCCCCCCCCCCCCCCCCCCACACACACACACACAAAGAATACAAAATAAACCAAGAAACATAATTAAAGCTGGTCAATTCATGACAATTACGAACAAATCAGTGTTCCGAAAAATAAATAAATGCAAATAAAAAGACAAACAATTACAATAAAATAAAAAAACTCCACAGTAGAGACAGCAGAGTGTACAATAAACCACCCATCGTTAACTTTATACCCAATAATAACCCTTAATTTATAAACTTCATTCAGTTCAGATCTTAATCTCCGGAGTGTGTTTATAAAAAACGCATCATATCCAGCCTCCTGCTTAGCATTAGCATGTCTGATCTTCCCTTTATATTCGTTCCATGGTGACTCATGCTACAGCAAGCTGTCATGAGCACACACAAACACACAGAAATAAATGACCATGTGTCCCATTCAATCCAGACTCTAACCCTGCGTTCACACCGGCGAGTCACAAAGCGACAGACGATCGTTTCTTTTTCTGAATCCAATCCAAACGACGGACCTGTTGTCCGATCATGAGTGCGCTATGATGTTTCTTCAGTTCACGTCATCATCTCCTGTCAGCTCTAGTAGCTAATACTGCTAGCTTGCTTTGCTAATCTAATCTAATCCACGCTAATAATTTTAGCTTTAGAAGCGATTATATGAAGCTATTAGTGTGAATAAAACTGCAGACAGGCCACACCCACAATCACATGACTGACTCCATGATGGACAGTGTGAACGTCGGGTTATGCTGCATTCATGAAGCGTAAAGTGTAAATTGGGATGTAAACTGCAGCTCGTAATTCCCTAATCAGAATCTCCGGAATTCTCAGCGCTGTAATTCCATGACTTCAGGGGAAAAAATGGAATCGATGGATTTTTATGGATTATTGGTTAATATCCTGATTATTATTATTATGCATGTGATTATCGATACATATGTATTTTCTAATGAGAGCCTACAAGTAATGGAGTGTTTATCAGGTAAGAAGAAATGAGGAGGAAGCTATGGAAAAAGGGAGCCTAGAGATAGCGTGAGGTGGATTAGGACAGGGCCTGAGCTCATGTTAAGGCACAGTGCTCCGTCTGTTCTTCAGCCATGCTTGTGATTTAAAAAAAAGAAGCTAACGGTATATTAAAATGAGTTCCCTTTCACCTTCTCGTCCTCGCTCGAGGGGGCGTGGCTATGAGCGCCAGATCTTCCACGCACAAAGCCGTGTAGACATAAAACCTGACGGTGCATCTGCACGATGATACGTGCATCTGCACATGGATACATTCAGCTCTCTCTCTCTCTCGCTCACACAGACACACACACACTGCCCCCTGCAGGTGTGGAAGAATGACTCGGTGGCCAGGTGCAGTACTCGGTTGCTCCTACGCTGTAGACGACGTATTCGATGTTTAAAATGTGATTAATTCATGGTTTTATAAATAGATGCTATTCTACAACTTAAATATTTTTTGGTGCAGGTGAAGATTGAAATAAATAGCATTTGCACACAGAGTCATTTTAATGGCTGTCTGTTGCTCTGCTGTCCAATTGGTCTGTTTGTTGAGCAGAGTTTTTTTTGTTTGGTTTTTTTTGGGGGGGTTTCTTTCGGGGTGTGTTCAGGATTCAACTTTATAAACAAAACCGCCGTTGTGCAGAGCGGGCCGAGGAGGTGTGTTCTCTCTCCTTGTGCCATAAACTGTTATAATAACGCGTATTGATGTCTGTCATCCTGCCCACGGTGGGTGGAGGGTGGGGCACTTCGGGTGTCCGGGTGAAGGAGCGAGCTGGGAGGTGTAGTGCTCCTGCTGCCCCTCACTGCGGTTGCTGAGGTAACGAGGGGCGTGGTGTCGAAAGGTTCCTGGGGAGGGGTCTGATGAGGGATGTTTGAGGAAGTGGGCGGAGCCGGCAGTGGTTTCTTCATAATTTTTGCTTCCCCGAGGAGATGCTACGGTGGAGTTCGGCGTCCAGCTCAACATAGCATCCTTTAGTGCAGTCCAGGAAGTAGAGCTTATCGGACACCACGGTCGGGTCAAACCCATCGCGGCGAAGCTCCGTCTTCTGGAACTTAAAGGTTCCTGCAAGAAGAACCATAAGAAGAGAAATGTAAAACGTGTATCCTTTTAAACAGACGTGCTCCATCCTGTGACATCATCTCACTGAGGGAAGGAAACCTTGTATTCACTGGTTTCTGATTGGTGGATCAGGTGTTGATTAATTCTCTCTAACAGCAGCACAGGTTTATATTAATGCCCTCGCTCTTTCGTTTCCATAGCAACAGGTCAAACAGGTCAACAGGTCCAATACCTTTCGTTTCCATAGCAACAGGTCAATCACAGTGACGTGTACAGGACACGATAATAATAAACAGATTTCATGAAGTATGGAAGGAATCTCCAGTGTCAGTGGAAGAGGAATCAGAAGCAGGTTATGCTGATGTTTATTCCTCACCTGTCTTGTCGACCTCAGGCAGGAAGCGCAGGAACACCGGGCGGGCATAGGGGGGCAGTGCCTTCTCCAGTTCCCTGCTGAACTTCCCCAGGTCTGTGGTGTGGTCCGGGTCTGCGATGGCCGCCATGCCGGCTTTACCTTCTGCGCCTGGTGAGGAATGACAGGAGTCACACTCGAGGGAAAAAAAAACTGAGATGTTTTAATAGATCCAGGAAGAGCAGTCATGAACATCCTCATCATGTTAATCTGTTTACTTTTAAAAAAGAAGGGTAAAAAAAACAAGAAAGTAAGAACTGAGACCTACATTTCAAATCTAATCGAATGAAAAACAAACAAACTATAGTAGATAGATGCAGCAGGAAGTGGTGGACTCTCAGTACCTGGAACCTCCACACCGTACACCACCACATCCTTCATGTCCAGCAGGCGGCTCAGCGTTCCCTCCACCTCAGTAGTGGAGACGTTCTCGCCCTTCCAGCGGAACGTGTCTCCCGTACGGTCTCTAAAGTACATGTAGCCGAACTCGTCCATCACCAGCACGTCTCCTGCAGAAGAACTGTGTTACTGACCCGCTCCTCATAAACACTCCTAGATCCACACTCACCCTCACCCTTCCTCACTGGAGCTCTCTATATCCCTTGAGGAACGTTTAATGCCTCAAGAGCAACTTTCTATGTTCCTCAAAGAACTCTTTTTGCCCCAAGGATCTTTTTATACCTCTTTAGGGAAATCTTTCTGTTGTTCAAAATCTTTACACATCTGAGAAACTCTGGGGATTATTTGCACCTTTTTACCCCACAGGGAACTCTTAAACTCTTAATGCCCGGGGAACTGCTTTACTGTGTTTTTAAAAAAAAATTTTTTTTTTAGGGGGCCAAGCACCAAAGGTTCCTAGGCACTCTAATGTTGTTCTACCTTTACTACTACTTCATCATCTGGTTGGAGTCTCCTGCAGACTATAGAACCATCTGGTAAAAAGTTGTGAAATGGGTCACACTGAGTGTGGAGGGGCTCAAACATTCGGACCACATTTCAGTCACCATCGCTCTGGCGCCACCTTCTGGACAAATGTGGACCTAAATTGGACGCATGTTTTTGGTCATAACATTTGAACCGTGTGTCTACAATGTAATGAGAATCTAGCCATGGGGGTCACAGTCCAGTGACTTCTGTGCCATCAGGAAGGGCATCCGGCATAAAACATTGCCAAATTTAACCATGCGAATCGTCAGTACTCTGAATTTCATACCGGATCGGTCGAGGCCCGGGTTAACAACGACCGCCATCGGCACCATTGACCTACAGGGCGCCGGTGGAAATTGGGCTACTGTTGGTGGAAGAAGTAGAGGAGGGAGGAGAGTGCACAGACAGAGAGACAAGAGGAAAGGTAAGAGTGTAGGACTGAGAATATGCCTGAGGAATGGAGAAGTGTGTTAGTGCCGATCTTTAAGAATAAGGGTGACGTGCAGAGTTGCAGTAACTATAGGGGGATAAAGTTGATGAGCCATACAATGAAGCTATGGGAAAGAGTAGTGGAAGCTAGGTTAAGGAAGGTAGTGGAAATTTGTGAGCAGCAGTATGGCTTCATGCCCAGAAAGAGCACAACAGATGCAATTTTTGCTCTGAGAATTTTGATGGAGAAGTATAGGGATGGTGCCCTGCGATGGGTTGGCACTCCGTCCAGGGTGTATCCTGCCTTGATGCCCTATGACGCCTGAGATAGGCACAGGCTCCCCGTGACCCGAGTGTAGTTCGGATAAGCGGTAGACAATGAATGAAGTATAGGGATGGTCAGAGGGAGTTGCACTGTGTGTTTGTAGACTTGGAGAAAGCGTATGACAGGGTGCCAAGAGAAGAGCTGTGGTACTGTATGAGGAAGTCAGGAGTAGCGGAGAAGTATGTCAGAGTGGTGCAGGACATGTATGAGAGGAGCAGGACAGTGGTGAGGTGTGCTGTGGGTCAGACAGAGGAGTTCAAAGTGGAGGTGGGACTGCATCAGGGATCGGCTCTGAGCCCCTTCCTGTTTGCTATAGTGATGGACCAGTTGTCAGAGGAGGTCAGACAGGAGTCTCCTTGGACAATGATGTTTGCAGATGACATTGTGATCTGTAGTGAGAGCAGGAGCAGGTGAGGAAAACCTGGAGAGGTGGAGGTTTGCGCTGGAGAGAAGAGGAATGAAAGTCAGTGGTAGTAAGACTGAGTACATGTGTGTGAATGAAAGGGAGGGAAGTGGAACAGTAAGGTTACAGGGTGAAGAGGTGAAGAAGGTACAGGAGTTTAAGTACTTGGGGTCAACAGTCCAGAGTAATGGAGAGTGTGGGAAAGAGGTAAAGAAGCGAGTGCAGGCAGGTTGGAATGGGTGGAGAAAGGTGTGGGGAGTTCTGTGTGAGAGGAAAATATCAGCGAGAATCAAGGGGAAGGTGTACAGGACAGTGGTGAGAGCGGCCATGCTGTATGGTTTAGAGACAGTGTCACTGAGGAAGAGACAGGAGTCAGAGCTAGAGGTAGCAGAGCTGAAGATGTTGAGGTTCTCTTTAGAGTGACAAGATTGGACAGGATTAGGAATGAGTACATCAGAGGGACAGCTCATGTTGGACGTTTGGGGGACAAAGTTAGGGAGGCCAGATTAAGATGGTTTGGACATGTTCAGAGGAGGGAGAGTGAGTATATTGGTAGGAGAATGTTGGACATGGGGCTGCCAGGCAGGAGGCAAAGAGGAAGGCCAAAGAGGAGGTATATGGATGGAATTAATGAGGATATGAAGCTAGTGGGTGCAAGGGTTGAGGATGCAGAAGATAGGGATAGGTGGAGAGAGATGATTCGCTGTGGAGACCCCTGAAGGGAAAAGCCGAAAGAAGAAGAAGAAGTCTAAAATGTAATGAGATTTTAATAAAAATCCGCCATCTTGGATTCAAGATCGTCACCAGATTTGGGATACATCATCTTCACACAAAAAATATCCAAAGCATTTCGAATACTTCAAACAATTTCCCCTAATGGACCAACGAACCTGACAATAAAGCCACCAAACAAGAAGTGAGGCTGAATCTCAGGAAGGACTTTAGACACCGAGCTTTAGCATCACATAAGGATCTTTCTGAAAATAATAATCACACACACACACACACTCAGTATAATCAGAGGACTCACCTGACAGGTAAGCGCTGTCCCCTTTCTTAAAGACACTCTGTGAGATCTTTTTACTGGTGGCGGCCTGGTTAACGTAGCCATCGAAGCGTCTCAGGGGGTCGTTCTGGATGATTCTGCCCACCAGCTGACCAGGTTCACCTGGAGAACACAGACACATCAGGTTGAAGATCTAATGACACTCTTTTCCATTAGACAGTGTGGTCACTGATGGCAATCCCAATCTACATGTGCCTGTCCTAATCATCTCATATAACACTACCTGTGCAAGTGGGAGGAGTTTCACTGGAGCGATAAACAGTGAAGACAAAGCCAAAGGGTGCCAATATTTTAGTCTTGGTGGAAATGCATTTCCGTCACATTCTTGTAGGATTTCTGTAACCGTCCCACTACAAAGTGTGTGTGTGCGTGTGTGTATACACTAACCTGGACCACACGGTATACACACTCCATCAGGTCCTCTGATGAGCTCCATTGTCTCTTCGTCCACTCTGACCAGACGGATGGGGTAGATGAAGGGCAGGATACGACTGTTAAAGCCACAAGCACCAGTCTACACACACACACACACACACAAACACAGAAATCATGTTAAATAAACATCACCATATTAACAATTACACAGGTTTACTCTGTTTACATGACCCTGTGAACAACAAGCTGTTACCAAATCAGAACCCAGAATAGGACAGAGCCGGTTTCAGTGTTAAAGAGAATCGAGTTTCCTGCAGCAGAGAGCTTCTAGAATATTCCGGATGTTCATCATCTAAAACGTCTCCAACACACACTCCTACACACTTCAAAATGCATTAGCTGGGAACTGGATTCCAGGAGAAGCTCTGTGTGTGTGTGTGTGTGTGTGTGTGTGTGTGTGTGTGTGTGTGTGTGTGTGTGTGTGTGTGTGTGTGTGTGAGCTTCTTATGTTTCTCCCTCTCTCCTGCTCTCACCTTGTTATCGAAGTTGCCGAGGCTGCAGTTACACTCTGTGGCTCCGTAGAACTCGGCGATCTGCGGGATGTTGAATCGCTGCATGAACTCCTCCCAGATGGACTGACGCAGACCGTTACCCAGCGCCATGCGCACACGGTGACGCTGCTCCACATCCCGCACCGGCTGATTCAACAAGTAACGACAGATCTCACCGATATACTGCACTATCTGTGAGAGAGAGAGAGAGAGATGCAGAACATTTGAAATCTTTCTACATAAAAGCTCTTCACAAAACTGCTGAGGGGTATTGTTACTAAAGGAGGCAGAGTCAGCTCCGTAGCTATGGAAACGAGTGTGATGTAAAGGTGTGTTTCTCCGTGTTTGGCTCTCACCGTGCAGTTGTACTTGATGCAATCCTCCCAGAATCTGGATGCTGAGAACTTCTTCTTGATCACGACGGTCATGCCGTGGATCAGACACTGACCAACGCCCACAATGTTCCCTGGCACAAAGAACAAAACAAACAGTTCTAATATAATAATGTGATGTACAATGGACTGTAAAAATAGTGAAACATAAAATAAAGAGAGGCTTAGAGAGACAGATACTGAAGCCACACCTCCTTCAGTTATAGTGACATAAAAAAGCCATATCCAGTTGAGTGCTTTGACAAGTTGAAAAAAATTAAAAGGGGAAGTGACCTTGTTTCCACACTTCCTGTAGAGTTTATCTGACAGGAAGTGTTCAACGAGCATCGTCTTACCTGCTGAGTGGTAAAGCGGGAGACAGTCATACAGCACGTCCTCTGACCGCATCCTGAAACCGTAATACACCAAAGCAGCCATACGGTAATACCTACAACACACACACACACACACACACACAATGACGACAGAAGAGAGGAAATCAAACTAAATGTTAGATGAAAAGAAAACTGTTTAGAAGGAACACAAAGCAAAGAGAAGAGATAAAAAGAAGAAAAGAGAAGAAGAGCAAAAAAACAGGAGCAGGGAGAAGAAGAAGAGGGAAGAGAGAAGGAGAGAAGAGGCGGGAGGTGAGAAGGATAGATGAGCAGGGAGGAGAAGGAGAGAAGAGGAGGAAGGAGAGAAGAGGAGGGAGGAGAGAAGGAGAGAAGAGGAGGGAGTAGAGAAGGAGAGAAGAGGAAGGAGAGAAGAGGAGGGAGGAGAGAAGGAGAGAAGAGGAGAGAAGGAGAGAAGAGGAGGGAGGAGAGAAGCATAGAAGAGGAGAGAAGGATAGAAGAGGAGGGAGGAGAGAAGGATAGAAGAGGAAGGAGGAGAGAAGCATAGAAGAGGAGAGAAGGATAAAAGAGGAGGGAGGAGAGAAGGATAGAAGAGGAGGGAGGAGAGAAGGATAGAAGAGGAGGGAGGAGAGAAAGATAGAAGAGGAGGGAGAAGAGAAGAGGAGGGAGGAGAGAAGGAGAGAAGAGGAGGGAGGAGAGAAGGAGAGAAGAGGAGGGAGGACAGAATGATATTTTTACCTGCTGTGGACGACGATGGCAGCTTTGGGCATTCCCGTAGTTCCAGACGTGTAAATGTAGAAGAGCCGATCTAACGGGGAAAATCAGATCAGAAATCAGAACTCTGTGGACCTTTAACATGCCCAAACATGCTTGCTACATGTGATTGGCTAACGTACCGGTGAAACCGCGCTGTGGTTGGCTGGGCTTGTGTGTGGGCGTGGCCTGGAGGAGGGGCTCTAAACATTCGGTTCCTTGAGGAACTCGTTTGGGATCCCAGTCACCAGAACAGAAGAGCTTTACAGATTTCCCCACGGAGCTGTGCACCTCACACATCGCTGAGACAGACAGACAGACAGACAGACAGACATAATACACACCTTAAATACACATTCATATCTTTAAACGTCATATGAACAACTCTGACATGCTGATTCTGGGTGACATGGGGGCGTGTCCTATTTGAATATTCATGCATATTAACTGATTTCTGGAATGTTTAATAAGGATAAAGATAAAGAATATTATTTTGAAATTTTTTGTCTGCAAAACCCTCGTTATGCAGTCTCTCTTTATTCTCTCTCTCTTCAGCTATAAACACTCGTCCCCTCAGCAGTCTCTCTTTATTCTCTCTCTCTTCAGCTATAAACACTCGTCCCCTCAGCAGTCTCTCTTTATTCTCTCTCTCTTCAGCTATAAACACTCGTCCCCTCAGCAGTCTCTCTTTATTCTCTCTCTCTTCAGCTATAAACACTCGTCCCCTCAGCAGTCTCTCTTTATTCTCTCTCTCTTCAGCTATAAACACTCGTCCCCTCAGCAGTCTCTCTTTATTCTCTCTCTCTTCAGCTATAAACACTCGTCCCCTCAGCAGTCTCTCTTTATTCTCTCTCTCTTCAGCTATAAACACTCGTCCCCTCAGCAGTCTCTCTTTATTCTCTCTCTCTTCAGCTATAAACACTCGTATCCTCAGCAGTCTCTCTTTATTCTCTCTCTCTTCAGCTATAAACACTCGTCCCCTCAGCAGTCTCTCTTTATTCTCTCTCTCTTCAGCTATAAACACTCGTCCCCTCAGCAGTCTCTCTTTATTCTCTCTCTCTTCAGCTATAAACACTCGTCCCCTCAGCAGTCTCTCTTTATTCTCTCTCTCTTCAGCTATAAACACTCGTCCCCTCAGCAGTCTCTCTTTATTCTCTCTCTTCAGCTATAAACACTCGTCCCCTCAGCAGTCTCTCTTTATTCTCTCTCTCTTCAGCTATAAACACTCGTCCCCTCAGCAGTCTCTCTTTATTCTCTCTCTCTTTAGCTATAAACACTCGTCCCCTCAGCAGTCTGTCTTTATTCTCTCTCTCTTCAGCTATAAACACTCGTCCCCTCAGCAGTCTGTCTTTATTCTCTCTCTCTTCAGCTATAAACACTCGTCCCCTCAGCAGTCTCTCTTTATTCTCTCTCTCTTCAGCTATAAACACTCGTTCCCTCAGCAGTCTCTCTTTATTCCCTCTCTCTCTTCAGCTATAAACATTCGTCCCCTCAGCAGTCTCTCTTTATTCCCTCTCTCTCTTCAGCTATAAACACTCGTCCCCTCAGCAGTCTCTCTTTATTCCCTCTCTCTCTTCAGCTATAAACACTCGTCCCCTCAGCAGTCTCTCTTTATTCCCTCTCTCTCTTCAGCTATAAACACTCGTCCCCTCAGCAGTCTCTCTTTATTCCCTCTCTCTCTTCAGCTATAAACACTCGTCCCCTCAGCAGTCTCTCTTTATTCTCTCTCTCTTCAGCTATAAACACTCGTCCCCTCAGCAGTCTCTCTTTATTCTCTCTCTCTTCAGCTATAAACACTCGTCCCCTCAGCAGTCTCTCTTTATTCTCTCTCTCTTCAGCTATAAACACTCGTCCCCTCAGCAGTCTCTCTTTATTCTCTCTCTCTTCAGCTATAAACACTCGTCCCCTCAGCAGTCTCTCTTTATTCTCTCTCTCTTCAGCTATAAACACTCGTCCCCTCAGCAGTCTCTTTATTCTCTCTCTCTTCAGCTATAAACACTCGTCCCCTCAGCAGTCTCTCTTTATTCTCTCTCTCTTCAGCTATAAACACTCGTCCCCTCAGCAGTCTCTCTTTATTCTCTCTCTCTTCAGCTATAAACACTCGTCCCCTCAGCAGTCTCTCTTTATTCTCTCTCTCTTCAGCTATAAACACTCGTCCCCTCAGCAGTCTCTCTTTATTCTCTCTCTCTTCAGCTATAAACACTCGTCCCCTCAGCAGTCTCTCTTTATTCTCTCTCTCTTCAGCTATAAACACTCGTCCCCTCAGCAGTCTCTCTTTATTCCCTCTCTCTCTTCAGCTATAAACACTCGTCCCCTCAGCAGTCTCTCTTTATTCCCTCTCTCTCTTCAGCTATAAACACTCGTCCCCTCAGCAGTCTCTCTTTATTCCCTCTCTCTCTTCAGCTATAAACACTCGTCCCCTCAGCAGTCTCTCTTTATTCCCTCTCTCTCTTCAGCTATAAACACTCGTCCCCTCAGCAGTCTCTCTTTATTCCCTCTCTCTCTTCAGCTATAAACACTCGTCCCCTCAGCAGTCTCTTTATTCCCTCTCTCTCTTCAGCTATAAACACTCGTCCCCTCAGCAGTCTCTCTTTATTCCCTCTCTCTCTTCAGCTATAAACACTCGTCCCCTCAGCAGTCTCTCTTTATTCCCTCTCTCTCTTCAGCTATAAACACTCGTCCCCTCAGCAGTCTCTCTTTATTCTCTCTCTCTTCAGCTATAAACACTCGTCCCCTCAGCAGTCTCTCTTTATTCCCTCTCTCTCTTCAGCTATAAACACTCGTCCCCTCAGCAGTCTCTCTTTATTCCCTCTCTCTCTCTTCAGCTATAAACACTCGTCCCCTCAGCAGTCTCTCTTTATTCCCTCTCTCTCTTCAGCTATAAACACTCGTCCCCTCAACAGTCTCTCTTTATTCTCTCTCTCTTCAGCTATAAACACTCGTCCCCTCAGCAGTCTCTCTTTATTCCCTCTCTCTCTTCAGCTATAAACACTCGTCCCCTCAGCAGTCTCTCTTTATTCCCTCTCTCTCTTCAGCTATAAACACTCGTCCCCTCAGCAGTCTCTCTTTATTCTCTCTCTTCAGCTATAAACACTCGTCCCCTCAGCAGTCTCTCTTTATTCCCTCTCTCTCTTCAGCTATAAACACTTGTCCCCTCAGCAGTCTCTCTTTATTCCCTCTCTCTCTTCAGCTATAAACACTCGTCCCCTCAGCAGTCTCTCTTTATTCCCTCTCTCTCTTCAGCTATAAACACTCGTCCCCTCAGCAGTCTCTCTTTATTCCCTCTCTCTCTTCAGCTATAAACACTCGTCCCCTCAGCAGTCTCTCTTTATTCCCTCTCTCTCTTCAGCTATAAACACTCGTCCCCTCAGCAGTCTCTCTTTATTCTCTCTCTTCAAGTTAATAAGAGAATAATCTCAGCTGCACATGTTACTGAGAAACACACAGAAGCGTAAACTCCTCTGTCCTGAAGATGTGGAGAACTTCAAGTTCCAGCTTCACCTCTGACTGATACACAGCACTGATACTGGACACTCCTTCCACACATATAAAATGATAAGCATTTACTCTCAGAAAACTTCAGTGACTTTTTATGTGGAAGAAGTTCATATGAACGAGAAACCGTTAGATGAACAAAATAAACAATATGATGACTCGAGCTCTAACCCTGACGGTCTGATGAGTGTCAGATTATGAAATAATGTTTCATGTTGTAATCATTCTGTAAATC
The DNA here is from genome assembly GCA_033459395.1 of Hemibagrus guttatus. Taxonomy (NCBI): domain Eukaryota; kingdom Metazoa; phylum Chordata; class Actinopteri; order Siluriformes; family Bagridae; genus Hemibagrus; species Hemibagrus guttatus. Next base: position 23,837,616 of record JAUCMX010000015.1, on the reverse strand, counting down.
CAGAACACACTGCAGTGTCTAATCTGAAAGTGAGTATGAAATGACCCAAGTTTCACTTCCCTCTTATATGATTCTCTCTCTCTCTTTCTTTCTTCCTCTCTCCAGCTCTCCCTCTCCCCCTCCCTCTCCCTCTCCCCCTCCCCGATCTTTTTTATGTATATGATAATGATATGATAATGATGATGGAGAAACCGTCTCCATGACGATGAGTTTGAGTGTATGATGTGGTTTGTCCCTCACCGTCAGTCAGCTCGCTGCCGAACACCACGGCCTTGGCGTTGGAGATGTTGACGCAGTGCACCAGGGCCTCCAGTCGCAGGTTGAAGTTGATGAGCGCGGCCTCGATGCCGATCTTGGCCATGCCCAGCCACAGCCCCACGTACTGCAAGCGGTTCTCCATGAACAGAGCCACCACGTCGCCCTCCCTGAAGCCATGCTGGAGCAGCAGGTTGGCCACGCGGTTGGAGTACTCGTCCAGCTGCCTGAAGGTCCAGTGCTCGCCCGTGCCCTCGAAGATCAGCGCCGTCTTGTCGCCGTACTTTTGGAGCGTCTCTGCGAATATCTTGGGGATGGTGTTACGCTGACGCAGGTGACGATTCACGTTCAGCTTCACTTTCAGCAGAACCACGGCTGCACTGTGGAACACCGGAAGAGGGAAAAAAACACGGATCACAGACCAAACCTCGGCATCCATTACATTAAAGCTGCAGTAGGTAACTTCCCCAGGATGCATTGCAGTTTCTACATCAACATAAAATCCTCAAACCAAAACTCGGATATAAACTCTTCCCTGTTTTATTTTCAAATTTAAATCACAACAGTAATGAAAACCCGTCCTACACAGGGGTTTTTATCAAGTAGTAAAAGCACACACACACAAAATAAAATGGAAGTGAAAAGAGAAGTAAAATAAGTGTAAAGAACTAAAACAAAAAAAAAAAACACACACAAAAAATAAAATTAAAATCATTTAAAAAAAAAATTAAAAAAGAATTTGGGGCTGTGTGTTTTTTAAAAATATTTTTTAGTAATTTACAAAAAAATAAGCTAATTTTCTTAAAATGTAAAAAAATAATCTTTCAAACTGTAAAATATTCAACGTTTACCTTTTTTCATCTTTTCAATGATTTTTTAAAATAATTTTTTATAGACGTAAAACAAGTATCAGACCGTTATTTTGTAATGCAACACTATTAATCTGCTCGTTACTATTAATCAGTTATCGTATCTATAGCAACAGCTTAGTCCAGGGACATGTACAGGAGAAGCTCCACGGATTTTAAAAATTTGTTGATATGAAGTTTTGAGTGAGGAGAAACATTCACGCTCATGACTCCTCCTCCTCACGCTCATGACTCCTCCTCCTCACTCTCATGTCTCCACCTTGTCTTCACTCTCATGACTCCTCCTCCTCACGCTCGTGACCCCTCCTCGTCACTCTCGTGACCCCTCCTCCTCACTCTCGTGACCCCTCCTCCTCACTCTCGTGACCCCTCCTCCTCACTCTCGTGACCCCTCCTCCTCACTCTCGTGTCTCCTCCTCCTCACTCTCGTGTCTCCTCCTCCTCACTCTCGTGTCTCCTCCTCCTCACTCTCGTGTCTCCTCCTCCTCACTCTCGTGTCTCCTCCTCCTCACTCTCGTGTCTCCTCCTCCTCACTCTCGTGTCTCCTCCTCCTCACTCTCATGACTCCTCCTCCTCACTCTCATGACTCCTCCTCCTCACTCTCATGACTCCTCCTCCTCACTCTCATGACTCCTCCTCCTCATGCTCATGACTCCTCCTCCTCACTCTCACAGCTCCTCACTCTGATGCTCATAAATTAAATATCACAGAGGGTTTTATTACTGCGACTCTCTTTCGCTCACATCACATCTCTGCCTTCGGTTTACTTTCAGGTTGCCATGGTTACATGGCTGCGGTATACACACACAAGCTGTATAGACAATTAAAATCTATCAGCCAATCCACAAGTCAGTTAATGCGCTCGTTACTATTAGTCTGTTATCGTTTCTATAGCAACAGCTCAATGAGAAAGACGTGTACAGCAGAATCGTTGATATGAAGTTTTGTATTGTATTATTAATTTGTATTGTATTATATAATTGCATATCTGATTGCACATTCCACAACTAAACGTAAAGTGTGTGTGTGTGTGTGTGTGTAGCAGCTCTGTCTCCCTCGTGTTGTTCCTGTCTCATGTCCCTCTCCTGTATCTGACTGTCAGCTCTGTTCATTATGTCACAGTGGAACGAGTGGAACCTGTCGGGTTTCTGCACTAATCCACCTCTGTGTGTGGAGCTGCTTCACCTCCTGGAGAACAGGAGGGAGCTGATCTACAGGCTCCAGCAAACCTCTAAATCCTAGCCTGCAGGACGGAGGAACGCTGGGAATTCTAACGCTAGGTAGAGATGGACTCAAGGAGTGTCTCCTCTGGTTCTCATTAGGGATAAATATGAATGACAATTTTATTATGTGTTTTTTTGTGTGTCTGTGTGTGTGTGTGTGTGTCTGTGTGTGTGATATTTCTCTGTGTATAAATCATGACTGAAAATCTATGATCAGAATCTAATGAGTTCGGGACATTCTGACTGTTGGATGGCGATTTAATAAAATTTGCATATTCAAATGAGGAGTGTGTGAATATTTAAATCTAGAGACACGTTTCATGAAGGTCCGACTTGAGGTACAGAAAGAGTTCGGAATAAATAAGAGATGATCATCATCACGTTAAAGATTTTCACTTCTGTAAAAATCTTATAACCCAAGCAGCGATGAGAAAAAACGACAACAAGAAAAACAAAAAGTTAAAATAATCAATCATCTTAAACATTATTGTGTTTTTTCTTAAAAAAATAATTTTATTAATATTAATAGTAAAAAACATTCCATCCTGAACTTATGGGACTCGAACCCGGGCTGCGGCAATGAGAGCGCGGAATCCTGGCACTGGACCACCAAGAGGCTTTATATTATTTATAGAATATTGGTATATTTATATAAAATTTAAATCAGATTATTTTTATTTCAGATTATTTGTGTATTATTTTTAAATGATTATCATTTGTTTTTAAACTCTTTTCACTCATTTTTCTTCCAGGTTTTTTATATAAAAGATAGCTGAAGATTTTTATTTATTTATTTGTTTGTTTATTTATTTATTTGTTTGTTTGTTTTTACTGAATAGTTTTGCTGAAAGTTGAATACTGTGATGTGTCTGTGTGGCTCTTACTGCAGGTCTCGGCCGATGGTCTTCATAAAGACACGCAGCGAGTTCCAGCCTCCGGTCCCCAGGAAGAAGATGAGGACAGCAGGAAGAACCTGAGCCCAGGGTAGAGCCAGGAGCAACCTGAGCACGAAGAGCAGGACAGTGGAACACGCCAGACGCAGCATCCTACACACGGTAAAGATCAGACACACAACGTTAATCATCTCTATACAATAAAACGTGCGGGTGATGTGACGGAGAGACCGAGAGATCAGATCGTGATGCTGAAAGGACATGTGTGAGGTGAATACAGCAAAACAGTAGGGTTTTATGTATATTTATAATTACTTTAAACTAAGAGGAGTAAAAAATATTCTAATAATTACTAAAAATGTTTTAATAATTATTAATGAAATATTCTAATAATTTCTAAAGACAATATCTTAATAATTAGTTAAACCATGCTAAAACTTGTTTAATTCAATGTTCATTTGAAATAAGCAGTTTCTAATAAAACAATTTCTCTCACAGTGTCCTGAGATATAATTTATAATGAATTCAGTACAACATCATCATGTGGTCCAGCCGTAACTACAGCATCCTTCACGCAAGCTCTGAATGAATCTTCACCACACTCAACAGCGTTTATCAGTCAGTTCATAAACTAGATTACAGGAGGAAGAGAGTGGAGCAGAAACGCTGGGTTGTTCACTGACACCAGGCGCAATAACCAGGAGGGAAAACACAGATAAAGCCTGTGACACTGATAAGACACGAGAGGAACACGATCCGTGACCTTTAACCTGGGCTATAAACTCATCAGGGTGAGAGTCAGTGCTCTCGCACTCGCTCATGGATCCTCCTCCTCCTCACGCTCACTAATGGCTCCTCACGCTCACGGCTCCTCCTCCTCCTAACACTCACGGCTCCTCCTCCTTCCCACGCTCATGACTACTCCTCACGCTCATAACTCATCCTCCTCACGCTCACGGCCCCTCCTCCTCCTCACGCTCATGACTCCTTCTCCTCATGCTTACTCTCATGACTCCACCTCCTCCTCACACTCATGACTCCTCCTCACACTCATGACTCCTCCTCCTCAATCTCGCAGCTCCTCACCCTGACACTCATAAATTAAACATCACATCAGAGGACTTTATTACTGATTTTATTATGTCTACTTTACTAACATCTCTGCCTTACTGTTTACTTTCAGGTTGCCATGGTTACATGGCTGCGGTATACACACACAAGCTAGCTGAAGATTGTATAGACAATTAAAATCAATCAGTCAACAAGAAAAGAATTAATGCACTAACTCTATTAACAGCTACAGATCCACACAGCAGCAGTTCGACATCATCACTAAGAAACACCAGCATAACACTTACTTTAAAATTTGAACTCAGACTGGAGGATGTAACTGTTAAAGCCTTTCACGTAAAAATCACTAACACAATTATGGAAATATAATAAACAATACGGTGTAAAATATAAAAATCAATTAATCAAACAAAAGAAAAACAGTCTCTTTATATTCTCTGATGTCCAATCCACCATTTTTTGGTGGTACTGGCTTAATTCCGATCTTGATGCTGATCCCCATTCTGATAATGATCCCGGGTCTCACGTTGGTTCCGTCTCTAATCATCATATTTTGCCTACAGCGAAGCCTCTCCATGCTTTTTAAACCAGATATCAGATAACCAAAAATCATCCTCCTAATGTGTGTTTTTAAAGTAGGATGTACTTCAGATTTGCACAGATTAACCTGTTTATAATATTACGTGAGACGATTTATTTTGTGTAAATCAAACAGTTGAAGCTCGTAGCAGCTCAGCGACTAGCTCGGGAGAAACGAGTAGAAGCTTCGCTCACGTCACGTCGTGTTTCCTGGGAATCTCAGCTCTCAGTGAAAATTAATGATGTATGACAGCAACAGCCTTCTTTGCCAGGGTGCCAATACTTTCAGCGAGCCATCCAGTGCTAAAACACATACACACACTATGCATAGACTCGCTAAATCTCAAATCGTGTGCCATCTTGGATGTAGTGCACTAGGTAGGGTACAGTGTCATTACATCCCAGGTAGTGAGCGTGTATAGTGAACAGGAAGTGATTTGTGATTCAGATCAGGTAACGATGATGGATTTTAGTGGATCATGGATTAAATAATGTAAACTCCAGCTAAATAACTGAGTGTCATATTACTGCATGGCTACAGGAAATCACCAGCGTGAACTTCCTGTTCTGGAGTAAACATAAACACGGACACACCCGCACCGGAGCCGATGCTCCTTTAACTCACACACTCAGGCTGAATTCCCAGTTTTCCAAAGGTGCTTCCTGATCCGAACCCCCGGTACAACCCCTGACTCCGCCCACTGACAGATGACATCACTGTGAAGTCAAACTGGAAAGAAACTAAATCAGCTAACAATTATGTGTGTGTGCGGAGAAACTCTCTGCTGTAGGTTTCCACACAGGACCTTTAACGACACCAACCAAGAACCTTTTACGGTGCCACATTTCTAACCACACCCCCATAAAAGTATCCTAAACTCGGGCGTTTCTTTGCCGCTGGACTGATAGCCTGAAGCATACACCTTCTGTACCTTTGACCTAGAAAGAAGCAGGTAGTGTTAATGGGAGTTTTGTGGGCGTGGCTAAAGGATCATTCACATCTGATTGGTGAGATAATGAAAATTTGAGAAACATGCGCAGTATTTTGGATGTAGTGCACTAGATAGGGCGTACAGCAGCATTATACCCCGTGTAGTGAGCATATGCAGTGAACAGGAAGCTTTCTCACTCTCATTCTCCACACTTTCCATCTTTCCTAAACAAATGATAAATGATGCTGCCTTCAAGACGCCGTAAATGTTCATCTGTATGAATTGCGAGGTGGTGATGATGTCATGGTGTGTGTTTCAAACATTTTTGGTTTTTTAGTTATGAATCAACTCAATATAAAGTAGTTTATTTCACTTTAATTGCGTAAATTGAAGAACCAAACAGTTCATATGCAGATAAGATAATATTCGTATCTCATTTTAAACATCTGACCAGTTAAGGGCTTTGCTAAGAGGCCCAGCAGTGGCAGTTTGGTGGACCTGGGATTCAAACTCACAACCTTCTGATCAATAGTCCAACCTCTTAACCACTAAGCTACTATATCCCCAACTAAATGGTTAGTTTCTAGGTCAGGCTCATGTTAAATTTTTCTTCTTAACACTCCCACTAGTTCCTGAGGTTCGACATTGTGGTTGCGTTCACCCCGTCATTATGATTTTTCTGACCAGACCTGAAGGCAGCGTGAGACCCAGGATACTGATCCCTCCATTGTGCTAGCTGTGAGGGTTATATTCTAGATAAACTCGCCAAGCGAGTAAGTCATGCACATGCTCACATGTTTTTTTCCACAATGTGGAACTGTACAACATTTTTTTTATTATATACAATTACAGCTGTTCAAATGGAGACAAAAAACACCACATGCTCTAGACTTTACAGATGTTTGGTACAAAACCATATTTTTAAGCATTCCTTTGATTGAATTGAAATTGCAGTATAATAAAGTAACAAATGGGGGGGGGGGGTTGTGTAGTGTGATGGATGGATGGATTCTCTCTTTATGAAAGCTGAAGACATAGCAGCAAGACTAAAAATAATATCTCCCCTAATATCGTTCAGTAAGATTTATAATGATCAATAAGACTATTTACGACCTCACCGTCACATTTTACGGTAAATTGTTTCCTAAGCAACGAGCTCAATGCGGAAGAGATAACCAGCTCAATAGACGCGTTGTTAGCATCAACTAACGTTAATAATACGTCTCGATGGAGCTGTTTATTTACATGGATTCTCAGAAGTGATCGATAAGACATGGATAAGCTATAATCGGTCATCTTAAACCCTGAGAGATGAGCGTTAATGAGAGAAATGAGCATCTCGGTGACAAGGTTGTCAGAGGGACAGTGGAGGGAGCCACGGCACGAGCACAATCAATGAATAATAGATAAAGAAAATGCCGGAAACGGATGATCCGCGGTTCGAAACCGGGAGGATTTTATTATTCGTTAGGATTAAACACGTTACCTTACGCCTTGTGTCTGTTCGCAGTCCGTCACGATGTGCTAGCACCACCTTTCCGTTCAATTCCCACCTTGATCAGCTTATAACCAAACCTCTCTGTGTTTTATCCTCCTTTTTTATTTAAATATTAATTCCGGTGAATTATCCGCGCGCTGAGATTCGTCGCCGTTTCACGTGCTGCATCATTATTATTATAATTTTATTGTAATTATTTATTTTTTTTAATGGAAGATTGACTGTAGCTCCGGTAATTCAAAATGACCTTATAATTTTCTTAGCTAAACCCGCTCTTCCCTGTTCGCAGACACTAAGCGCTGAGTGACCGGTTTGCTAACCAATCGCGTTGAAGTACGGCCATGACGTCACACAGATAGGGGCGGGTTTGGTTTGAGATTGTCAATCTAAAACGTGCTTCCTGGCTCCGTCTCAAACGGTAATAAAATGATGTGGTAAAACAGTCCACATAATCTCAAGTGTTGTATCGCCATGCTACTTAGTGCAATGTAAGAGTATACGTACTTTAGTCTTGAATCCTTTATACCTATATAGATACACTAGTTTAAAAAACGATGGAAGCAAAAGCCTGTATTCTATACCCTACACCCTATATAGTGGCTTGTGTATGTGTTGTTGGGATCGGGCCAGGATTTCGCTGCAGTGCTCTGAGGCGTGTAAAGTGCCGGTAACAGCAGGAGCTGCGCATTGTCGTACCACTTCAACGAGCGAGCGCATGTTCGTGAGAGTCAAGTCTGCGCAAGAGGCTGCGCAATAGCGCATAAAATGCTGCCGTAGAGCACTCTGTACAGATATCAGTATGTGGAAACCCTTTCTATCACGTTCACATGTCATTCTTCCTCACACTGTCAGAAGCACACAACTGTATAGAATGTCTTTGTATTAACCTGTAGTTTTATAACATCCCTTCAATAGAGCTAAGAAGCCTAGGGTTAGGCTTTGGTCCTGCATGACTCAAAGCCAGCTCCTTGAAGACAAACTCCTCTATACTCTTTATCCTCTATAATTTAGTTCAACATTCCCTTGATTTATTTTTGAAAATTTCTGTCTAACGTTTGCAGATTGAATTTGACGAATCAAACCGTCAAAATTCCTCCTCCTTTATACAAGGACCCGTGACAATATTAGATGAATTAGTGTCCAACTTTGAAAATCTACTGGAAATGATAGACCATCCAGGTACGTTTGTGAGACTGCGATCTGGGACACACTAATTAGTACAGATAGTAGGAGAATTTTGAATGCAGCAGTGTGGTAAGGTGTGTTAAGGTTGAACTGGAAGAAAGAACTGGAGTGTCCCTCACAGAGCCCTGACCTCAACCCCACTGAAGACTTTTGAGATGATCTGGAACACCGCCTGCACTTCAGACCTCCTCAACATCCTTTTCTGAACATTTTCTTTTTCACGGTTTATCAGAAGAATTTCTTAGATAGTTTTTGTTCTGTACCTCATACTTGAATGATTATTATTATAGTAAATTAACAGATGAACATATTGCATCTGTTTCATCTTTCATCATTGACAGCAGCTTGTTTATGATGTCTAACAGGCATGTCACGAATTAAATTCTGAAATAAGTTTATCCTGTCATCACTTCACAGCTCTAGAGTTCCTCTGGAGTTTCTCATGTTGTCTGCTTTCCTCTCACTGTCCAAAAACATGCTGGTAGTCAGATTAGCTACTCTAAATAGCCCCTAAATGTAAACCTGTAGCTTGTGTGTGTGTGTGTGTGTGTGTGTTGTTCCCTGAGACGTGCTAGCATCCCATCCCGAGTGTATTCCCACCTCACACAAAGTATTCCTAGGATCAACTCCGGAGCCGCCTCAAGATAAAGTGCTTACTGAAGATGGATGAACGAATCGATGAAAAACGTTTCCCTTTTTATCGTTTTATCTTTAGACACGCCCCTAAATCCCCAGTAGAGTTCCTGAGAGCATTAAAAACACTCCAGAAAGTGTTTCATCAGCACGGGTCATAGCTCCTGTTTTTATTGTGTTACTTCAGATTTATTTTATCATACATCTGCTGTGTTTCATTTGTGTGGTATTCAGACGTGATGACCAGCTTAAAAAGAATAGAAGAAAAAAGGAGTGTGTGAGAATAGTCTTTTACCTTAAAGCGTTTCTAGATAAGGATGAGAGATTACTGCAGGCTGCTATCAGTGCATTATCTGTGTTTTCCACTCCTCGTGCCACGTATTTCACCTCTCCACCCATCATCTATCACCTACAGCCCGTGTTCAGAGAGGTTTTATTACTTTTGGTCAAACTGAAGTGAACAAAAGGTCTAGCATTTTTATTTTAAAACAACACACACACACTGGTACTTTACGGAGACTTTTATTCGTTCACACACACACACACACACACACTGTGGAGAGATGAACAATAACTGAACAATCAGAGGTTGATTAATTCTCTTGAACAGCAGTAACACAGGGTTATATTAATAAGTTATGGTTTCAAGAGCAACAGCAGATTGACGGACACGTGCGGCGGACGCTCCGCTCTGGGTGTATTAGTGACTCCGCTTCATGGCATCACTCAGTAAGAAGAGCTCATAACTCGCTGAGTGAGACCGTGGACGTGAGAATGAAGCGATTCAGCTCCAGAATCACCCGTCAGTGGGAACACAGTGGTCTGTCGTCCCACAGCACAGAGCTTAGCCAATCAGTCGTCCAGCTCCATGCCGAACCGGGCGTACAAGTCGCGTGTGGTGACGCTGCGCAGGCCGGCTGTGAGAGAGACACACAGAAGGACGGTTGTGTTAACACACAGGGTGAAGAGGCGACAGTAGTGAGGCTGTACGACGCTCGAACAGGAGCTCTTTATGTGGAGGAACTGTGGAGGATGCAGCTCCATTAACATACTCCTATACATTACTGTACACTGTGTGTGTGTGTGTACATGTCTCTCTCTCGCTCTGTGTGCATGTGTGTGTGTCCCTCTCTCGCTCTGTGTGCATGTGTGTGCGTCTCTCTCTCGCTCTGTGTGCATGTGTGTGCATCCCTCCCTCGCTCTGTGTGCATGTGTGTGTGTCCCCCTCGCTCTGTGTGCATGTGTGTACGTCTCCCTCCCTCGCTCTGTGTGCATGTGTGTATGTCTCCCTCGCTCTGTGTGCATGTGTGTGTGTGTCCCTCCCTCGCTCTGTGTGCATTTTTGTGTGTCCCTCCCTCGCTCTGTGTGCATGTGTGTACGTCTCCCTCGCTCTGTGTGCATGTGTGTGTCCCTCCCTCGCTCTGTGTGCACGTCTCCCTCGCTCTGTGTGCATGTGTGTGTCTCCCTCGCTCTGTGTGCATGTGTGTACGTCTCCCTCACTCTGTGTGCATGTGTGTGTGTCCCCCCTCACTATGTGTGCATGTGTGTGTGTCCCCCCTCACTATGTGTGCATGTGTGTGTGTCCCCCTCGCTCTGTGTGCATGTGTGTGTCTCCCTCGCTCTGTGTGCATGTGTGTGTCCCCCCCTCGCTCTGTGTGCATTTTGTGTGCGTCCCCCCCTCGCTCTGTGTGCATGTGTGTGTCTCCCCCCTCGCTCTGTGTGCATGTGTGTGTGTCCCCCCTCGCTCTGTGTGCATGTGTGTGTGTCCCCCTCGCTCTGTGTGCATTTTGTGTGTGTCCCCCTCGCTCTGTGTGCATGTGTGTGTGTCCCCCTCGCTCTGTGTGCATTTTGTGTGTCCCCCTCGCTCTGTGTGCATTTTGTGTGTGTCCCCCCTCGCTCTGTGTGCATGTGTGTGTGTCCCCCTCGCTCTGTGTGCATGTGTGTGTGTCCCCCCTCGCTCTGTGTGCATGTGTGTGTGTGTCCCTCCCTCGCTCTGTGTGCATGTGTGTGTCCCTCCCTCGCTCTGTGTGCATGTGTGTGTCCCCTCTCGCTCTGTGTGCATTTTTGTGTCTCCCCTCGCTCTGTGTGCATGTGTGTGTGTCCCCCTCGCTCTGTGTGCATGTGTGTACGTCTCCCTCGCTCTGTGTGCATGTGTGTACGTCTCCCTCGCTCTGTGTGCATGTGTGTACGTCTCCCTCGCTCTGTGTGCATGTGTGTACGTCTCCCTCGCTCTGTGTGCATGTGTGTACGTCTCCCTCGCTCTGTGTGCATGTGTGTACGTCTCCCTCGCTCTGTGTGCATGTGTGTACGTCTCCCTCGCTCTGTGTGCATGTGTGTACGTCTCCCTCGCTCTGTGTGCATGTGTGTACGTCTCCCTCGCTCTGTGTGCATGTGTGTGTACGTCTCCCTCGCTCTGTGTGCATGTGTGTACGTCTCCCTCGCTCTGTGTGCATGTGTGTGTCCGTCTCCCTCGCTCTGTGTGCATGTGTGTGTCCCTCCCTCGCTCTGTGTGCATGTGTGTGTCCCTCCCTCGCTCTGTGTGCATGTGTGTGTCCCTCCCTCGCTCTGTGTGCATGTGTGTGTCCCTCCCTCGCTCTGTGTGCATGTGTGTGTCCCTCCCTCGCTCTGTGTGCATGTGTGTGTCCCTCCCTCGCTCTGTGTGCATGTGTGTGTCCCTCCCTCGCTCTGTGTGCATGTGTGTGTCCCTCCCTCGCTCTGTGTGCATGTGTGTGTCCCTCCCTCGCTCTGTGTGCATGTGTGTGTCCCTCCCTCGCTCTGTGTGCATGTGTGTGTCCCTCCCTCGCTCTGTGTGCATGTGTGTGTCCCTCCCTCGCTCTGTGTGCATGTGTGTGTCCCTCCCTCGCTCTGTGTGCATGTGTGTGTGTCTCTCTCACTCTGTGTGCATGTGTGTGTGTCTCTCTCACTCTGTGTGCATGTGTGTGTGTCTCTCTCACTCTGTGTGCATGTGTGTGTGTCTCTCTCACTCTGTGTGCATGTGTGTGTGTCTCTCTCACTCTGTGTGCATGTGTGTGTGTCTCTCACTGTGTGCATGTGTGTGTGTCTCTCTCACTCTGTGTGCATGTGTGTCTCTCACTCTGTGTGCATGTGTGTCTCTCACTCTGTGTGCATGTGTGTGTCTCTCTCACTCTGTGTGCATGTGTGTGTCTCTCTCACTCTGTGTGCATGTGTGTGTCTCTCTCACTCTGTGTGCATGTGTGTGTGTCTCTCTCACTCTGTGTGCATGTGTGTGTGTCTCTCTCACTCTGTGTGCATGTGTGTGTCTCTCTGCATGTGGTCTGTGTGTATGTCTGTCTCTCTCTGTGTCAATGCAGGTGCATGTCTGTCTGTCTCTGTGTGTGTGTGTATCTGGGCATATCTGTGAGTCTCTGCGTGTGTGTGTGTGTGTGTGTGTTGTGATGTAATCCCCAGCACATCAGAGTCGTGTATTTCAACATCTAAATCTCTTAGCAGTGTGTTTTTAGTCAAACTACTGCAAGTTTCTGTTAAACCCTACACAGTGAGCATATATTAGTGAATATGAAGGCATTTGGGACAGGGCTTCAGAGAGAGAGAGAGAGAGAGAGAGAGAGAGAGTGGGTGAGTGAGTGAGTGTGTGTGTTTTACCCAGTCTGCCTAGAAGGGTCTGAGCGATGTCCTTGATGTCGTTATATTCATGCAGCAGGTTAATGTGGAGATCCAGCTCGTGCACACACACACCTCTGTGTTAAATAAACAAATCAATCACAACATACTAACATCACTTAAATATCAGCTGTTGAACTTTCTGAATCCAGTGTTGATCTTCTCACGTTCCAAACATTCCGTTTTTTTCTGAATGATGTTACTAATGAAATAATCAGCGGTTTCCTGACAGATTCTGATCGGATCATTCCTTCAACCCTGACATGATCATTACTATTAAAGTGAATTCACTGATTGACAATAAAATCCTCCACAGTCAATCTGATTCTCCTCTAAACACAGCAATGGATTCATCATAGAATAACATTTCATCCCATCGCCTCCTCACAGCTCCAGGGTTCCTGGGTTGGATCCTGAGCCCCTGAGCTCAGGTTCGTGTCTGTGTGGAGTTCCACATCATCTCTAGTTTCCTCTCAGTGTCCAGAAACCTGCAGGAAAGGTGCATCTTTCTGCATGCGTGTTTCTGGGATCCACCATCAGCCTCATCTGAATAAATCACTAACTTTATCCGAATGTGTTCAAAAAATTATTACATTTATTTTTCAAATAGCATTTCCTGCTGTAGTCTGTACTTAACCGTGAGCTTTGGTTGCTAAGCAACAGAACAGACAAAGATTAGTGCATTGTACACCGATCAGGTATAACACTGTGAGCAGTGAGAGGTGAAGTGAATAAGACTTCTCCTCATCATGGCACCTGTTAGTGGGTGGGATATATTAGGCAGCAAGTGAACATTTTGTCCTCAAAGTTGATGTGTTGGGAATGGACAAGCGTAAGGATTTGAGCGAGTTTGATGAAGGGCCAAATTGTGAAGGCTAGACCACTGGATCAGAACATCTCCAAAACTGCAGCTCTTGTGGGGTCTTCCCGGTCTGCAGTGGTCAGTATCTATCAAAAGTGGTCCAAGGAAGGAACAGTGGTGAACCAGGGCACAGGGTCATGGGCGGGCCAAGGCTCATTGATGCACGTGGAGAGCGAGGCTGGCCCGTGTGATCCAATCCAACAGACAAGCTACTGTTGCTCACATTGCTGAAGAAGTTAATGCAGGTTCTGATAGAAAGGGGTCAGAATACACAGTGCAGGACGGGTCAGGGCTGTTTTGGCAGCAAAAGGGGGACCAACACAATATTAGGCAGGTGGTCATAATGTTATGCCTGATCGGTGTATAGACTGAACAATGGTTTAAGATTGATCGCTGATCAGATTTTAGAAATGAAGCGCTTTGTTTTTATAATACCACACACACACACACACACACACACACACACACACACTCACTCGTTTTCCAGCAGTTTGATGTCGGAGTCCAGCTGCAGCAGTGTGTTCTGTAGTTCTCTGATCTCCTTCGCGATACACACCCCATTATTCAGCATGCTGGAAACCTGAACCTGTTCACACACACACACACACACACACACAGCTCTCAGAGACCACCTGTGTGTCTGTGTTTAATGAAAACAGTTTTACTGAACCTGAGAAACGTGAGCAGTCACGTGAGTGCTGTTACTCACCGGAGATTTAAAACTGGAGTTGACTTTCCTACATCCTGAGCGAAGCGTCCTGTTTGAGGAAGAACACGGATCAGGAATAATGTTAGTTGAGTGCAAAAGTTTGTGCACCCTTACATACAGTACATGTGAATGTACAGAGATTCTGTAGAACACAGGAGCCTTCAGAAATAAGGAAATGTTCCAGATTTTATGAAATATTACTATTAAAAATCTGGTGTATTTCTGTACAAGTGAACTCTCTAGACTCCGTAGACTTTTGGACTTGGGATGCTTTGGACTTTGTCGTAACATCACATCCAATCCAGGATGACTGATAAAACGCCTTATGGGCAAAAATGGACTAGCGTAAGGATTTGAGCGAGTTTGATGAAGGGCCAAATTGTGATGGCTAGACCACTGGATCAGAACATCTCCAAAACTGCAGCTCTTGTGGGGTGTTCCCGGTCTGCAGTGGTCAGTATCTATCAAAAGTGGTCCAAGGAAGGAACAGTGGTGAACCAGAGACAGGGTCATGGGCGGCCAAGGCTCACTGATGCACATGGGGAGCGAAGGCTGGCCCGTGTGGTCCGATCCAACAGACGAGCTACTGTTGCTCAAACTGCTGAAGAAGTTAATGCTGGTTCTGATAGAAAGGTGTCAGAATACACAGTGCATCACAGTTTGTTACATATGGGGTCGCATAGCCTCAGACCAGTCAGGGTGCCCGTGCTGACCCCTGTGCACCGCCGAAAGCGCCAACCGTGGGCACGTGAGCATCAGGACTGGACCATGGAGCAATAGAAGAAGGTGGCCTGGTCTGATGGATCACGTTTTCTTTTACATCACGTGGATGGCCGGGTGCGTGTGCGTCTCTTACCTGGGGAACACATGGCACCAGGATGCACTATGGGAAGAAGGTGCGGAGACAGTGTCCTGCTTTGCTCAATGTTCTGCTGGGAAACCTTGGGTCCTGCCGTCCATGTGGATGTTACTTTGACACGTAGCACCTACCTAAGCATTATTGCAGACCATGTACACCCTTTCATGGAAACGCTATTCCCTGATGGCTGTGGCCTCTTTCAGCAGGATAATGCTCCGTGCCACAAAGCAGAAATGGTTCAGGAATGGTTTGATGACCACAACAACCAGTTTGAGGTATTGACTCCGCCTCCAAATTCCCCAGATCTCAATCCAATCCAGCATCTGTGGGATGTGCTGGACAAACAAGTCCCATCCATGGAGGCCCCACCTCACAACTTACAGGACTTAAAGGATCTGCTGCTAACATCTTGGTGCCAGATCCCACAGAACACCTTCAGGAATCTAGTGGACTCCATGCCTCGATGACTCAGGGCTGTTTTGGCAGCAAAAGGAGGAACAACACAATATTAGGCAGGTGGTCATAATGATATCGGTGTTGTCAGAGGGGGGTGTAAACTTCTGAGCACACGAATAAAGACACTAAGTTGCTGCAATTAAACGTACATAATATGCATATGTAATTTTGCAACAAATTAAATATTTATATAAATAAATATTTGACAGCTGATCGGCTCATGAAAACAAGCTCACACTGAATATGGGGAATTTTAAAACATTTTAAAATATGTATACAAGGCTTTATTTGTTTAAAACTCAAAACCATGGAACCAGCTATATTTATATATTTTATTTACATATTTAAGTATCATATATTATATTATATATAATATTAATTAAACTATTTTAATTTATATGTTTTTTTGTGTTTGAAAGTTTAAAAAGCCGTCAAAGAAATGCCTCAATCTGGCAACCCTGCTAGTCAGGTTCTTGCTAAGCGTATGTTTACCTTTTTCTTGAAGCTAGCAAAGTTCCGCCTCTTTGTGGTGTAAATTTTAACGTTTTATCTCCATCGAGATCTGATTTTATATTTTGTCCTGTTTCAGAATCCATTCTGCACTTAATTCGAGCCTCTTTATTATTTTTAGAACTTATGTATAGCGACTAACGGACTCGCTGGTCAAACAGCTAGCTTTATGAGATTAGCTCAGTGCGCCATTCTGCTGTTTACTGGATCCCGCCTTGCTTTGAAATAATCGCACACGTCATTCTTCAAAGCTGGTGATTTTATTGGCGGTTCCGGAAGTCGGGGCGGAACATAACGTGACGCTGTTGCTAGTGAGTGCAACACGTCAATTCCTCCGCCATATTGGAGCGGTTCCGAATCAAGCGCAAGCATATGTATCCCAGGCGGGGAGACAGGACTTCCTTAATCAAATCAGCTGCAGCCAGAATTATGTTTAACAGATTTACAAAAACCTTACATTTGCTAAAAACGTCTTACATTTATATATTTTGGAATATTTGCATTTAACCCCAAACTAGCCAACAGTAAAGAGTCAGTTTTGGGTAGGACACGGTGCAGGTTTGTCCATTTTTAATATTAAACAGTAATATCAAAAGTTGGTGGAATTAATTTGTTATTGTATCCCATTTAAGAGCTAGTTTTATTCCATGGAAGTGAGCGGTTCGTTGTAAATGTAAAAAGTACAAAAGTGTTTGACCAGGTTTGTCCAGGAGGTGGCAGTGAAGTACAATACAAATTTTCATCGGCTTAAATTTACCTGCTTTTACCTGCAAATAACGCTTAAACGGCGGGGGGGGGGGCAATTGTTATATTTAGATAGTTTAAAGGTAAGTTAAATTTTTGTTATTAAAAAATATACATTAAAATTAAGTAAAGATTATTTACTTATATATGTAAGTTTAATAAAATACCCGTTTAGTGCGTGAACATGACACGTGAGTTAGACCAACAATAATCAACCAATCAGAAGAGGGAGGATCACCAGGGAGTAATCACCTGTCAGTCAGAAAGCCCCGCCCTCAGACGTTGAGGCGTTTTAGACTAATCACGTGATTTGAAACGTCTAGGTTTAAATTGATTAGCCCCGGTCCTGTCGCAATGCATTGTGGGAGCACAGGAGTGTGCGCAATATTTATTATGAAGGTTTTACGGCTATAAAACGTGAAAAACGCTAGTTAGTGTACTGTGTAGTAAATACGGTGTAGTTTTAGACAGACGTTTTGTTTATTTTAAAAATCTGTTCGGTCACCTGGCCACTGGAGGCGATCAGAAGAAGTTAACTAGAAGTTCTTCATGAAAATCCTTATCCACAGTCCAGTCAAATTCATCCAACCAACCTTCTGAAGACCTTGTTTAAGAGCTGTTGAGGTGATTCAGGAAACACACACACACAGAGTGAAGATGAAGAGGAACCTGCTCTTCTGAAGAACACTGGAGAAATGAATGAATGATGAATGAAAGCTCAGACTGGAAGATCTCAGGTGTGGGGTGTGTGTGTGTGTGTGTGTGTGTGTGTGTGTGTGTGTGTGTGTGTCGCTTCATATCTCCGTAACTCAGTAGTCAGTGTCTGTAATCAGTAAGAGTTTCTCCTGAACTTCTCTTCTCCTGATGTTCTGCTCCAGGTTCTGCTCTGAATCACGGCTCTTTCCTGCGTAAAGTTTTTCCAGGAAGTCGCACAGCTCACATCTGATCACGTCACGATGAACAGCAGGTGAGAAACTCCAAATAAATTCAAAAAGAATATCAGTTCAGGTTGGAGAAGGTTTAAGGAGCAGGAAGAAAATCGAGAAAATAATGCAGAAAAAGGAAACGACAAGATTCACAAAAACATCCACAAAAAATCCAGGCTGAAAATGAATTCTGAGAAATAAAAATCCACATTTATATCATGATTAAAGAATTACTAATAATGAATAATAATGTAATCAGAAGAACTCCTCCTCACTGGATCATTTCACCGCTCTGACTGTAGACGTAACTACAAACGGATAAAAATCGTCAGTGATGTTATTAATAAATGAAAGCGATTTCTCTGTGGGACGTGAGAGCTTCATTATCTGCTCCGCTTCCCTGCGGCTGAAATGTTTAAAGTTGAAGCACGGCTCTTCCTCAGACACGTGACGCCTCGCCGCTCCTCATCAGCTCCGGAGACGAGAACATGTGAAACATCAGAGACGGAGACGTGGAAATGAAGCGGCTGGATGTCGTCTCTCCCGAGTTAATCAGCTGGAATTGGGTTGTTAATAGGAGCTGATTAATTAGAGGGTGATGTGAGGAGGAGCAGTGCAGTCTGGGTAAATAAGTCCATCACACCAAAACATCTCCAGATCTTCTGAGCAAATTTATGCCGAGGTAAAAGAGTAAAAGCCCCAAAAACGAAATAAAATGAAAGAGAATTTAAAGTTTAATCGCTTTATAGGTTGTGAGATGCAGGACTGACCAATCAGATTCAAGCGTTTTATTTTCTCATTTCTGTTTATTACTCTCTGTATCGAGGTGATGAAGATGATGACACCCTGGATGGAGTGCCAACCCATCGCAGGGCGCACACACACTCTCATTCACTCACACAATACGGATAATTTAGAGATGCCAGTCAACCTACAATGCATGTCTTTGGACTAGGGAGGAAACTGGAGTACCCAGAGGAAACCCCTGAGGCACGGGGAGAACATGCAAACTCCACACACACACACACACACCACACACACACACACACACGGCGGAGGTGGGAATCGAACCCCCAACCCTGGAGGTGTGAGGCAAACGTGCTAACCACCAAGTGGTGGTGGTGGTGGTGGTGGTAATAATAATAATAATAATAATAATAATAATTTTTTGTTAATTAATATTAACTTTTAATATGAACTATTAACTAATATTAACAAAACATTATTAACAAAAACAAAAAATTAATTAATACTAACATGTTAAGAGATGTAGCCTCACCTCATAAATCCACAGTTAACTCTATTATTATTATTATTATTATTATTATTAATAATAATAATAATAGTAATTTTTACTTAATATTAACTAAAAATAACTGAATTTAATACATTAATAAAAATAAATTTATTAAATTAAAATAGGAATTAAATTTAATAAATAAAACAAAAATATAAAAAAAATTTAATTAAATTAATACATTTCTTATCATTTTCAGTAGAATGTTTGTTTTATTAATTTATTTTAAATGATTTAAAAATAACAATTGATGTCATCATGTCTCGCTCCTCCTGCTGTCTCACGTCACGTCACACTTTCACGTGTACGGATCATTAGGGATGATCAGCGCGTTTCACGCTGTCACGCTGTGTGTTTACATGTGCGTCATGTGAGACGTTTTGTGTAAAATAATTATTACTGTTTCGTGAGTTTCAGGGTCATTAAAATGTAGTGAATTATTTGTATTAACATTAGCAGCTGAAACAGCAACACAAAGTAGACTTTTTTCTACAGTGGACTTTTAATTTTACTGTATAAATGTGCTTCAGTAAGTCGGTTTATTCCTTCTAAGGTTTTCTTTATTTATAAAAATATACATCCTCTCTTTTTGATATTTAAAGATAATCTGCATGTCTTAACTGCTTTATTAAAATTATACTTAATTTGTTCTGTAGGACCGTGAGTGCCAGGATTCCAGTTTTGGCTTCAGATTTGTTTTGTTGACGATCTGGCAACCCATCACTCAACTCTATATAAACTCTGTACACATTTCAGTCATCTCAGATCTTCTCCAGTTTTATTATCAACATCATGTTCATGGTTGTACAGGATAAAACGTGACATCACTTTAGGAACATGAAACCCAGAAACGAGCGAAAATCTACAGCAACGAAGCCATGAGTGTACAGAATAATAATAATATTTATAATAATAATTTCTAATACTTACTCATTTCTCCTAAATTCATTGCACTTGCTTGTCTTACCTGGGCTAGAGAGAGAGAGAGAGAGTGTGTGTGTGTGTGTGTGTGTGTGTGTGTGTGTGTGTGTGTGTGTGTGTGTGTGTGTGTGAAAGGACACACAGTACGACTACACGCTGTTTGTTTGTAAAGTCAGAAAATCACCATTAGGACAAAAATCTCACTGTTAAACCTGAAATATGAAAAAGAAATCGTTTGTCTAGCTCGTGAATCATTTCTGTAACTGAATACAAAACAATTCAGCAGAAGAAATCAGTCATTTCCTCGGTGAAAGAAAAGCAGCACACAGTCAGGCTCAGAATAAACCCATTTCAGTCCACTGGAGTTCAGAGAGAGAGAGGGGCGTGTCCTGTATCTCTGTCCGCCGGCGGCGAAGCTCCACACGCTGACCAGAGCCTCGTCTTCAGCAGGACAAGAGGAGAACGTTCCAGATAAACAGCACATCTTATAAACTCGAGGAATAAGACTTAAAAACATGGATCTGTCTCTGGATTAATACACTGCGATGTTAATTTAAGAAATAATGCAAATGAAAGTTTTTCTTTTTGTTCTGTTTATTTTCTGTCACTTTTATTTCAAATCTTTTTATTGCAGCTCAGATTTGGGCTTGTTTTTGTTTTCTCTTCATTCAGTCGGTTTTTATTTTTATTTTACGATATAATTCTGATAAAATATCTCTCTCTCACACACACACACACACACACACACACACAGACAATACAAAAATGACAAGTTGAACTTTATGTACAAAAGAAAGTGAGCTGTTTTTCTTTTCTTGACTAAAATCAGACGATCACACGAACTCTCTCTCGAGCCCTTTTTTCCCCTTCACTTCCCCAAACCGACTCCAGACATCAGGATTATTTCATTTGATAATTTTCTAATATGTAATCTTCACCACTTTTCATCGGTGCAGCGTCCTCTGAGCCCGAGCTCTAACCGAGCGTCCGTACGGACCTGCGTATCAGCTCCAGGCCCGCAGGGGGCGCGGGTCAGAAGCTCTCCCTGCGCTAGACGTCGGTGCTGATGCTGCAGCTGCGTGTGAACATCTGTCTCATGGTGACGGAGCGGTTCAGGTTGAGCTTGTGGTAGTTGGGCAGCGGCGTGGGCAGTGGCGTAGGAAGCTCCAGCTCGTGCTGCTGGACGCTGCGGAAGCTCAGACGGTCACCGCCGTTCCTCAGGCCATCCGGCTGCTGCAGGTAGAAGGGCATGTCGTAGTGCGTGCAGGACGGGCAGAACGTCTGCGAGCGGGTCAGCTTGCGTGCCGGCGGCGGGGGCGTGAACAGGGCCGGCCCGTTGGGGGTGGGCGCCGCGGCGACGGCAGGGGCCAGGATGTTGTGGTTGGAGTGAACCGGCGGCAGACGAGACGTCACGGCAAAGTCAGGCTCCTCCTCCTCCGACTCGGACTCCTCCTTCTTGCAGCAATAATACTGAAACACAGTGAGAAAAAAGCAATTCAGGACACGCCCTTCTCGGAATTCTGCATTGTGATTGGTCAGGTGGTGATTAGTTAGTCCTGTAAGAGCGGCTTGGTTCTGATGCTGTAACAGTCAGAGGAAACACGACGAGCCGCAGGGTTTTATCTTATTAACTGTATTACTTTAACAAAATCAATACTGCTGTTTATCGCTGCTAGAACCGAAGCGATGCAACTATAAACAGATAAAAAGTACGCGTTGTTCTTTAAATATAATTAAACTCTTGTTCCTGTACTGTAGAAGGAATAAAACACTTGGGGTCATGCTGTTAGAGGAAAATAATCAGCTCTGTGACTCCAGGGTGTGGTGATGGTGTGAAGAATCTCCACTCCATCGTCTGATAAAGAGAACGTTCTAGAGCAGAGTCAGGATTCTTCTGTCCATCAGCACGTCTGCTGTCTTTCTGCAGAACCAGGAGTCGTCTGGTTCACTGAGACACGGCCGGACTGAAACGCTGAAGATATCACCTGATCCTAATAACGCTGGACCTTCAACACTGCTGGACTGGACTTGTTACTATGACGACCAGCACAATCCAGATTTCATCATGTGTTTCTGAGTATTTTACGAATGCATGATCCAATACGTGTACACGGAGTCTGATTAATCAGGATCGTTATTACAAGTCATGATTTTTTTTTTTGAACAGGATTTGAACAATATGATAAAAATATCAGATCAGAAAATGACGTGCAGGTTTCTTAAATAAACGCCAGCAAAACAGTAACAGAGGGAAAAAATGAAATGGAAAAAATTCTAAACACAAATAAATTCTAATTTTAAAATTTAAAAAAAAAATTATATTTTATTTAAGTTAATTTCTTGAAATTCAATTTCTTTTTTAAAATAATTTCTTACAATATCTTCATTTTTTTTTGCATTTTTTACTCAGACTTTGTAAAGACTTAAAATGAAAATCCATTAAAATGTGAGAAATTTAATCACGATACCCGTGTTATCTCAGAAAGGTGTATCGTAACATCGTTTATCGTGATATCGTTATATCATCATATCATCCGGCTCTATGCACAGGGCAGAGACAGCACCATCTTCACTCTCAGCATCATCTTAGAGAAACTGTAAAGGTTACAGAGGAAAGGTTTTATTTGGAGAAAAAAAAGGTGCTGAATATTTTATTTCCTTTAACACGCAAAGTGGACGACGTCCGGCTGCAGAAACGTCGCAGCAAACCGTTGCACTTCCTCTGGATTACTGCAGTTTCCTGTTCTTTATCTTCACGTGTTACATATAGAAATGTTTCTCCCAGAACCATGTGTGAATTTTCTCCTTTATATTCAGACACCTGAAGAAGCTCATTACTAAATTAATGCGCCTTTAACCGTGTTGAAATGTAACCATGGCGACGGATATAAATAACTGTTTGGTCTCAGCCGGTGTTTCCGCTCTGCAATCACACTTGCAAAAAGAAACAAATGAAGAAGATAAATGAATATTAAAAGCTAAAATGCTGCTGCTTGTGTGGAATTATGAGCTCAGGGTGTCGATGGAGTGGATTAAATGATATTTAATAAAAACTAGGCAAATCCACGGGGGAGAAAAAATTAGGATAAGGTCCTCATTTATAGAGAATAATGAAAGCTTTCGTCGGTTCACCCTAATATTAATCATCTGACCTAGAAGGGTGCTAATGAGAAAAAGACCTCAAAATCTGAGGGTGTGTGTGTGTCTGTCAGGGGCAGGTTGGAGTGGACACATGAAGCCTCAGGCATACAGAACCGTCTCATACCAAAAGAAATTAATGACGTCGTCTCTTTGAGCCGACTTCTTCAAATGACTGCTGGGAATTGTTCACACAAGAGTCAATTCTTTTACCTGAACAGTGCAAGTCGTTCACAAACGAATTGACTCTTTGAGCCAATTCTTTTAGTTGAACACTGGGAGTCGATCACAAACGAGTCGATACTCTGAGCCAATTCTTTTAGCTGAACACTGGGAGTCATTCACAAAAGAGTCGACGCTTTGAGCCATTCTTTTAACTGAACACTGGTGATCGATCAAAAAAGAGTCGACTCTTCTAGCCACTTCTTTTACCTGAACAGTGGGAGTCGTTCACAAATGAGTCGACTCCCTGAGCCAATTCTTTTAGCTGAACACTGGTCTGGTTTGAGTCAGCACTTATATTTGAGTGTTGCAAATTCTTGCTTGTATTATTTGTTATTTAAGGACGCAACTATTTATATTTGATAACCATGATTCTATAACACCATCAATTGAACAGAATTAAAAATTAAGAACAGATACAGGAAGTACAGTAATAATAATATGTGAATACATGGCTCTAGTTAGTTTAGATTTCCAAAGTCTCACTGTGATTTTGAAGAAACAAAGAATTTGGAAATGAGCCGTTTGGGAGTCGAATGAGTCGGCTCATATTGCCGGGTGAGCTAACTGAAGTGAATCGAAAAGTCCTAAATTAAAGCCTATAATCTTTTAGAAAAGTTGTGTGTACATGTTCTCAAGGTCTGATATAAACATTCCCATGGTGTTTACAGAAGTTTTCACTGATTATCTTCATCCTCACAGCTGATTTACATTTAGCAACACCCACAAAACTCCATAAAAGCCAGGAAACCTGAAAGTGACTAAATATGGAATGTGAAATATGGAAATATCTATTCGGATTTTCATGAATTCCACAATTTTGGTGTCAAAGCTCCTGCAAAAGGATTGCTAATAAATTCTCCCATATCCAAGGTGATAAACGATGGTAAATGTACACACATGTACACCAGCGTGTAACTCTTTAAGACAGAAAGATGAACAGATGCATGAACACAGTGTCTCAGACTCCTCTCACACCTTGACTTTCCTCAACTGACATGTTCAGACTGATACAACACGTGAAAACATGGCGTGTTCGATCAGTGCAATCACAGCAGGAGTACAGAGCTGTCCTTGGAGAGCTGGAAATGTGACCTGACTCGTCGATTGCGAACGCTGTGTGTGAGAGATAGAGCACTTACACTCACAGCACTAAAATACAGCATCACACATTTATTACGATCAGACGGTGATTCGATTTTACTGCAGTACAGAGAGAGAGAGATGGAGAAGGAAAGAGGAAAGAGAGAAAGGAGAGAGAGAGGAGGGAGAGAGAGAGGATGGAGAGAGGGACAGAGAGAGAGAGAGAGAGGGACAGAGAGAGAGAGGAGGGAGAGAGAGAGAGGGACAGAGAGAGAGAGGCAGTAGTGTATGGAGTGGTGTATCTTACCTGCAGTCTACAGTAGCACAGTACCGCGATGATGCACAGTAAGATTACTGTAGCTAGAATCCCGCCTGTGATGACCACTGTCCCGGCTGTCATTCGAAAAGCTCTCCATCAACACCCTGAGACACACACACACAAACACACACACACACACACACACAGATTACAAATACAGTCTGAGCACAGCTAAGTGTCCTTGTGATTGAAAATAACAAGAGATCAGATGAGATCTTTTTAATATCAGTGGAAGCTGAAATCCATTAACTTCAATCAAATGTGTCAAAGGAATAAGCCATGCACATTTCCTCTTCCTCTTCCTCCTCCTGCACTGCATGAGGTGTAAATACACCATCAACACATATGAAAAGAGCCTGAGGCTGAAACAGGAAGTGATTCGGGAAGAAACGGAGAGGCCGCAGGTGCCACGATGGAGCTCCTCAGTGGTAACCATACCCCAGAGATTAGAAAGAGATCAAGGTTCGGTCAGGAGGAGGAGAGGGACGGCGTGATGACAGAGTGACCCTGTAGGTCATGGTTAACTCACTGTGTGTGTGTGTGTGTGTGTGTGTGTGTGTTCTCTGCCATGCTCCTGCTCTGTCTCATAATTATCATCATCAGAACAGAGAAGAACACCTCAGACTGTACAGAACTGGTCCAGTGACTGAACTCAGAGATGTTAATGAGAAGAATCTGTTCTAACAGAAGAACCGAAGTGAGACGCTGATGACGGTGTGAACAGATGGTGATGAGTCTCGTTGTGTAAACGCCTTGAGCTGATGACGGAGACTGAGGTGGACGATTTGTCAGTAAAGCAGTTTTTTCCCTCACTAGAGTTTTTATTCTGCACTTTTACCCCTGGGGTAGAGGAGGGTTTCACAGGTGTGATGTCGAAGCAGGGTTTTTACCCTGGGCTTATGAAACTCTGCTCTGAAGCTTTTACAGTGTAAACTCCACGTCACGGTGCCGATCCTGTACAGTGTGAAACGATGCGCTGTTAGAACGTTACGACTTGTTGCTTAGCAACAGACACCCAGTCAGAACCTGAACAGCGTGAGAACCAGGACGTAGCTGAACAGCACCGAACGAAAACGGTAGATAGAGTCAGGCGGCAAAACACACAACATCACAGGAAATATGATGCTCTGGAACATTAGCAGAAGTCAAAAATACCAGCGAACGAATGTCTGGTCAGACTTAAAGAGATGATAAAGCTGTGAAAGATAACAGAACCTGCTCAGCGTGAGGCGAGATGTTACTTAAAGCGGTTGCTGGATTTATCCGACCACGGTTATTGATATGAAAGTATAAGGGGGATGTGGTGGCTTTTAGTGGTTAAGGTGTTGGACTAATGATCAGAAGGGTGTGAGGTCCACCAAGCTGCTACTGCTGGGCCCCTGAACAAGGCCCTTAACCCACAATTGCTCAGTTGTATAAAAGATGAGATAAAATGTAAGTCTCTCTGGATAAGGGCGTCTGCCAAATGCCATAAATATAAATCTGCAAATGAGAAGGATGTTACAGCAGAGTTGATGAAGAGCCAGGGGTCAGTGTTGACCCTGGATGAAGTAGGAGCAGTACACAACCCCAGGATTCTGTTTAGCTGAAGTTTACAGTCACAGGGAAAGATTTCAGGGGAAAAGTTGTGAAGTGGGAGAATGTGGGTTAAACACCGAGGCTGGGACGCTGTGGTGGTGTTGTGAGGAACTGACCCGAGCTGATGGTTAGGATTAGGAACGAGCAGTCCACAATCACAGGCTTCTGCTGTGAATCCTCGCTGGACTGATATTTTAGGTCTGAGAAAGAGGACGTGTCTGGGACAGAGAGGACGTCTGGACGAAAATAAAACGGCCACAATCCGGATGCTTCTAGACCAGACTCCATTTCCTACCTCACCTCAATATTTCTGGATGATGATGATGATGATGATGATGATGATGATGATGATTACTACTTACCTTATTTGCTTATATTTATAAACCTGTATTTTACCAGGAAAATTACATTTAGATTAAAATCTTCTTTATAAGAGTGTCCTGGCAATTAATTAATTATTAAATAAAAGTGCTATTATTATCTTTCTTTCTTTCTTTCTTTCTTTCTTTCTCTTTCTTTCTTTCTTTCCTTGCTAACTTTCTTTCCTTTTTCTTTTCTTTCTTGGCCTGATGGTCAAAACTAAAGTTCTCTTCAGAATTGTGAAATTTTACCAATCATCGTTCTCTTGTCAGTATTTTAACTTCCTGTCATGATTGAGGCGTGTGTGTGTGTGTGTGTGTGTGTGTGTGTGTGTGTGTGTGTGTGGAGAGAGAGAGCTGTATCTGTCTCAGCCAATCAGGCGAGCTGTCCTCGGCTAACTTGTACCTGCCCGATAGAATCGAATTATAACGTCCTAATCCGATTCGTCCAGAGCCCAAATGTAATCAATAGTCCTGCGTTGGAAATGAAACAGAACTGTGGGGTTTTATTAGATCCTGAGAAGAGGAAGTGTGGAGACGGAGCAGCATGAGCGGGAAGGAGGAGGGCCTGCTGGGCTTAAACACGGGCCAAGGGGTTTTGGGGGCGGAGTCATGATATTGTTTTTATTTTTAATTTGTTTGTTTTTTTTGAGGGATTTTGAGGTGTTTAGTGAGGTTTGTATCTATTACGTGTTTAATAGACAACGTCCATCCCTGTGTACTAACACACACACACACACACACACACACACACACACACACCGTTTTAACGAACATTCTGTCACTCAGACTGTCGCTGCAGATTAACAACCTGAAATAAAAACAATTTCAAAACATCTATAAATTACAACAAACAAGACTTAAGAGGTGATCTTTCACTGTTTAGTTCTCATTTTGATGTTTTCAGTGCTCTTTGCCTTTTATGGAGTTTTGTGGGCGTGGCTTAATGATCTGTGCTGTAGAATGTGCTTGTATTTCAGTGTAAATAATTGGTTCAGCCACAACAACCCTCACACACGACTTTACAAAATGATTAATCAACAAGACTCAGTGTCTCTCTCTCTCTCTCACTCTCTCTCTCTCTCTCTCTCACACACACACACACACACACACACACACATATGAATATAAATAGAAAACTTCCCATCAGGTAGCTCATTTGTTCCAGGTTTTATGTCACACTCATGTTTGCTAATTTAGCATCAGACCCAAGCTACAGCTAGTCAGTGATTTTGCTAACTAGCTGGTGTTTAATCGGTTAATTAAATTGCGTCCAAAAACGTCATTAAACGCTCTGTTTAACACAAATGGTGTTAATGTTAAAATACATCTTTTAGAAGAATATCATGATAATCTTAATACGTGATAAAAGATCAAACAATCATCATTCTAGAGTGTAATATCAGCCAATTAAAGGACCCGCATTTCCAGTCACACACACACACACACACACACACACACACACACACACACACACACACACACAGAGTTGATGAAAATTCATTATGAAGCAGGCAGACACAGGACGTCTCTCCCACCTCTCTGAAGGGAACTTAATTACATCTCTGTGTGGAGTGTGTTGATATAATGCGGCATATAGCATTAATTATTTAACACACATACACACATACACACACACACACACACACACACACACAGTATTACCATTGATGGATCATCCACAAAGATGTTTAATACCAGAGCAGTGGCTTCTCATGGTGTAGCGTGTTCAAGTGTTTTATTCCTCTGATTCTGTTCAGCAATTCTGTTTACTGCGCTCCCTCTCTCCCTCCCTCTCTCCCTCTCTCTCTCCCTCTCTCTCTCTCTCTCTCTCTTTCTCTCTCTCTCTCTCTCTGCTTTCCTCCCCCCCTCTCTCCCCCTCTCAAATGTAAATGAGCTTTATTGGCATGAGTGTGTTATTGGACAATGTTGCCAAAGCATTGAAAATTCTACCTTCAGTTCATTTTTAAATCCCATTTTAAGCGGAAAGGAAAAAAAACAATAATAATAATTTAAAACTAATTAAAAGTATATATAGTGACATTAGAAGAACCTTGGGAACACATGGAGAGAGAGGGTCAGTGTGACAGGAGTGTTAAAGCTGAAGGAAAGGTTTCAGAGGAACTCTACTGTGTGGTGAAGACTCGGTGTCTCTCCCTCATGTAGTGGCAGGACCACACGTACTGAGCTGCAGGTCAACACCGTCTGTCCAGATTATTATTCTGAAGGAATTCAGGTAGAATTTGCCCTGTGTGTGAAAAAGATGTGTGTAATGGCTGTGTATTTGCTGCACTCGGTGAGGAAGTGCAGCTCGTCCTGTGTCTCCCGTCTCCGCGGCCGGACCGTGGTCACTCAGACGCTACTCTGACAGGAGTTTTCTTTCTTGAGAATGTTTTATGTTAATAAGGTAAGGTGCCAATTTATAATCCCATTTAATTCTACGGAAGTACATTCATTTCTTTACTTTGATTTTGTTTTGCGGATCGTGAATGTGTTCATCTTGTGTAGTTTTTTCTCTTTGTTTTAATTTGTCCTGTCTGAGCTGGACAGATGGGTTTAACTGGGGTTTCTCTGCTATATATGGTGAAGGGTCACTCTCTGGGTGTGCTGCTCTGTGTATAAAGGCACAGTGGTGGTAGTGTTCTGGGGGTCAGTCTGACAGGAACCAGAATTTAGCCGTTCTTTTCTGAATAGCAGCTAGAAGAGGGAACCTGCCGAGCTCCGCCCTGCAGCCCAGATTTGGGACGTTTCTGTGGATTCCCCGGATATCTTTGCAGAATTCACTGTGGAAGATTTCAGGTGGGCTTTTGTCCCAGGAATCATAATTAAGGTGATATTTGGGAGCCCAGATTTCACTGCCATATAATAAAATTGGTCTGATGGTGCTGTCCGATATTTTCAGCCCCAGTTTAACAGGAGCACTGAATTTGGACAGAGGTTTCCTGATGCTGTAGGAAACCCTACGAGCCTTTTCACTCAGATCCTTCATTGCCATGTGGAATTGTCCAGATCGTCAGATATAAATAATTCTAGCTGTTAGTGTGGATAAGGATCTTTTCGCCAAGTTTAAAGGAATCTTTCTTATTTTGAAGACGGTTTGTCTTTTAGAATATTATTACTTCGGACTTTTCGATGTTTATTGGTAAGGCCCAGTTAGAGCTGTAATGATGTGAGAGTGAGAGGCTTTCATGTAGTCCCTCCTCAGTTGGTGACAGCAGGAGCAGGTCATCTGCGTAGAGCAGACATTTCATTTCTCTGCCCGTGACGGTCAGTTCCGGGGCAGGATGATTCCTGAAGGGTTGTGGCCAGTTCATTAATGAAAATATTGAATAATGTTGGGGTCAGGCTGCAGCCCTGACCAACTCCTCTGGTCTGATACTCGGTTCTTTTGTCAGCGATTTTAACACTGCACTTGTTCTGGACGTACATGTCCTTTATGATGATGAATGTCCTTCTTCCTGTTCCACTCTGAATCAGCTTTATGAAGAGTCCAGTGCGCCAAACTGAATCGAAAGCTTTTTTAAAACCGATGAAGCGGCCAAATATTTGGCTTCTTTCTGTTGTTTTTGGATGAGTGTGTGGAGAGTGTAGGTGCGGTCAGTAGTTCTCTGTTTGGGCAGAAATCCAATTTGACCAGGGTGTAAAGTCTTGTGTTGTTGAAGGAAGTTTACTAATCTGCAGTTTGTAATGTTACAGAATAATGTCCCGAGGTTGCTGCTCACTGTCATGCCCCTGTGATTATTTGGGTCGTATTCGTCACCGTGGTTAAAAGTTGGAGTGAGAATTTTCCTTCCATTGGTCAGGGAAGTGTCCTGATTTTAATAGTGAATTAAATCATTTGAGAAAAGCTCCTCTCAGTTTGGGGCAACTATGTTTTAGCATCTCATTGTAGATACCGTCTGAGCCACAAGACTTTTATTTTGAAGTGATTTGATCTTTTCTGTTAATTGCTTTAATAATATAGGGCAGTCCAAATGGTTTAATTGACCCTTTACTGTATGTTCCAGGCTGTGGAGAATGGAGGTCAGTTGTATTTGGTTGGGATTTGGTTCATGTTCAGTATAGAGGTGTCCAAAATGTTCAGTCCAGATGTTTGGGTCATTAATGGGAATATGTTTAACTTTTTAAGGGGTTTTTAAGATGTCCCACAGTTCCCAGTATGAGTTGTTGTTGACTGCTTCCTCGATCTTATTGAGCTCTGCTGTCACGCGCTCGGCTCTTTTCCTCTGTAGTAAGGATCTGTAGTTTCTGAGACTCTGGTGGTGAGCATTTCGTATTAGTTGGTTTAATGGGTCTCTGTGTTTCGTGTCAGATAGTAATCCAAGTTCTTTTCTTGAAATTTGGCGTTCTTTGTAGAACCAGACATTTTTTAGATTTGTGTATTTTTATTCTTTTCAGTGCTCTCCTGGCCACTGTAGAGAAAATGTTTGTTAACTGCTCTGTTGCTGAATTAATGGTTTTTTTCCTCATCTCCAAATTCAGTGCACAGAAACACGTCTAACATGTTCTGGACACGAGTGCTGTGGAGTTCAGCCTCATTCTGGGCAGGACTGTCATTTTTCCAGAGGAATTTGGTTTGGAGTGAGTAGACTGGTTTAATTAATTTAAGCTATTAACTTATTGGCTGTGGTCAGAAAGAGGCAGCTGTGGCATTACCATGAAATCGTCCATCTTATTTTGCTCTGGATCTGTGATAGCGTAGTTCACGGTGCTACTGCCTGAAGAGAAGCAGGAGGTAAAATGGCCCAGAGACTCAGCCTTTGTTCTGCCGTTAACTGTGTAGAAACCCAGGCTTTTGCAGAGCTGTAGAATTTGTTTTCCGTTGTTGCTTACTGTGTTGTCGTAGCTCTGAAGTGGTTTAAGTAATATGTTGTGATATGTTTGTATACTGTTAATATATTTAACTCCAGCTGAACTGATGTAGTCCAGTTCCTTCCCTGTTCTAGCCTTCAGGTCACCCAATAACAGTACTGAGCCTAGGGACTGAAACTGAATGACCTCTGACTGTAGTGTCAGGAAGATGTCCTCGTCATGGTAGGGTGACTCGTGTGTGGGGATGCAGACGGCACACAGGTAAATATCCTCATCTGAACAAATTAAATCCTTCTGAAGTTTCATCCAAATATGTCTCCTCCCTTTTTTTCTGCTGAAATGTACAGCCTTCCTAATCCTTTCCTCTTTCTGTCTCTCTCTCTGTCTCTCTCTCTCCCTCTCTGCCCCCCCTCGTCATGTTATTGTGGTTGTTAAATAAATTACACATCACTACAGCACTACAGTTTTTTTCTAATCCATTTATGTGAAATCTGCTGTACGAGTCAGTGTGTTGCTATAGAAACGATATCATCTATCTTCATATTTAAAATACATGAAGTGTAAATGCTGGCGAGTGGCGCAAAAAAGTATACATACTTTTATTTTGAACGCAGGATGCTGAAATAAATGACAGGTGGGAGAGAGAGAGAGAGAGAGAGAGAGACAGGGGGAGAAGGAGAGGGGGAGAAAGAAGGAGGGAGAGAGAGAGACAGAGGGGGAGAGAGAGAGAGGGAGATAGAGAGGGAGGGAGGGAAAACGGAAGAGGGAGAGAGAGGGAAAATGAGAGATGGAGAGAGACAGAGAGAAAGAGAGAGGAAAGCAGAGAGAGACAGAGGTGGGGGAGGGAAAAGGGGAGAGGGAGAGAGTAGTGCAGTAATGCAGTGTGATGCTCTCTCTCTCTCGCTTGTGTCTCTGACGATAAACTCACGCGTGATGAGATGAACGAGCCACTTCACTCTGTCCTGCTTCTGCGCCTCGCGCTTTCTGAGAACCATAACGTAGCATATAGACGCCACACGCACACACACACGCACACACACACACGCTCAGATGGTCCTGTACTGTATACACACGGCATCAAGGTGCCTCTGGGATATTACAGGGATTGAATTAAGCTTGGTCTCAGACTTCATTCATCCAGCTGCTGACGTGGGAAATGTTCCGATATTTGATCACAGAGTTCCGGAACAGATGAGCTTTAAAACACTGTTTATCTTCTTTCATTCCAAAATATATTTAACAATGGGACAAAAAAAATCTGTCAACGTTTTCATATACAGTTTCAAACATTAAGTAACAAAAAAATCTGCTGCTTCAAGTCTAAATTTTCTAAGTAAAAAATCACAATATCCATGATATCAGAAAAAAAGGCCATTGTGATGTCACTGATGAGGATACTGATTCTGAGTGGATCATCGTATCATATCGTATTATATTGTATCATATCGTGTCATCTTCTTCTTCTTTGGGCTTTTCCCTTCAGGGGTCTCCACAGCGAATCATCTCTCTCCACCTATCCCTATCTTCTGCATCCTCAACACTTGCACCCACTAGCTTCATATCCTCATTAATTCCATCCATATACCTCCTCTTTGGCCTTCCTCTTTGCCTCCTGCCTGGCAGCTCCATGTCCAACATTCTCCTACCAATATACTCACTGTCCCTCCTCTGAACATGTCCAAACCATCTTAATCTGTCCTCCCTAACTTTGTCCCCCAAACGTCCAACATGAGCTGTCCCTCTGATGTACTCGTTCCTAATCCTGTCCAATCTTGTCACTCCAAAGAGAACCTCAACATCTTCAGCTCTGCTACCTCTAGCTCTGACTCCTGTCTCTTCCTCAGTGACACTGTCTCTAAACCATACAGCATGGCCGCTCTCACCACTGTCCTGTACACCTTCCCCTTGATTCTCGCTGATATTTTCCTCTCACACAGAACTCCCCACACCTTTCTCCACCCATTCCAACCTGCCTGCACTCGCTTCTTTACCTCTTTCCCACACTCTCCATTACTCTGGACTGTTGACCCCAAGTACTTAAACTCCTGTACCTTCTTCACCTCTTCACCCTGTAACCTTACTGTTCCACTTCCCTCCCTTTCATTCACACACATGTACTCAGTCTTACTACCACTGACTTTCATTCCTCTTCTCTCCAGTGCAAACCTCCACCTCTCCAGGTTTTCCTCCACCTGCTCCCTGCTCTCACTACAGATCACAATGTCATCTGCAAACATCATTGTCCAAGGAGACTCCTGTCTGACCTCCTCTGACAACTGGTCCATCACTATAGCAAACAGGAAGGGGCTCAGAGCCGATCCCTGATGCAGTCCCACCTCCACTTTGAACTCCTCTGTCTGACCCACAGCACACCTCACCACTGTCCTGCTCCTCTCATACATGTCCTGCACCACTCTGACATACTTCTCTGCTACTCCTGACTTCCTCATACAGTACCACAGCTCTTCTCTTGGCACCCTGTCATACGCTTTCTCCAAGTCTACAAACACACAGTGCAACTCCCTCTGACCATCCCTATACTTCTCCATCAAAATTCTCAGAGCAAAAATTGCATCTGTTGTGCTCTTTCTGGGCATGAAGCCATACTGCTGCTCACAAATTTCCACTACCTTCCTTAACCTAGCTTCCACTACTCTTTCCCATAGCTTCATTGTATGGCTCATCAACTTTATCCCCCTATAGTTACTGCAACTCTGCACGTCACCCTTATTCTTAAAGATCGGCACTAACACACTTCTTCTCCATTCCTCAGGCATCCTCTCACTCTCTAAAACCCTGTTGAGCAAACTAGTTAAAAATTCCACTGCTGCCTCTCCCAGACACTTCCAGACCTCCACCGGGATGTCGTCAGGACCAACTGCCTTCCCACTTTTCATCCTCTTCTACTCTTCACCCCTTCTACTCTTTTTTCCCTCTCATTTTCCTCATTCATCAGCTCCTCAAAGTACTCCTTCCATCTCCTCTGTACACTCTCCTCACTTGTGAGCACCCTTCCATCTCTATCCTTAATAACTCTAACTTGCTGCACATCCTTCCCATCTCGATCCCTCTGCCTAGCTAACCTGTACAAGTCCTTCTCTCCTTCTCTAGTGTCTAACCTAGTGTACAACTCGTCATATGCCTTCTGCTTGGCCTTAGACACCTCCCTCTTCACTCTGCGCTGTAACTCCTTGTATTCCTGTCTATTCTCTTCAGTCCTGTCCATGTCCCACTTCTTCTTGGCTAACCTCTTCCTCTGGATACTATCCTGAACTTCCTCATTCCACCACCAAGTCTCCTTATCTTCTTTCCTCCTTCCAGATGACACACCCAGCACCTTTCTCCCTGTCTCCCTGATCACTTCTGCTGTAGTTTCCCAGTCATCTGGCAGCACTACCTGACCACCCAGAGCCTGCCTCAACTTCTGTCTAAATTCCTCACAACATTCCTCCTTTTTCAGCTTCCACCACTTGGTTTTCTTCTCTATCTCTGACCTCTTCTTCTTACAGACCATCAGAGTCATCCTACACACCACCATCCTATGCTGTCTGGCTACACTCTCTCCCACTACCACTTTACAGTCAGTTTAGTAGTGAGGACTTTATGAACTTCTTCACCGACAAAATCGATAGTATCAGGAATAAAATAATGGATGTTCAACCTCTGACAGCATCCGGTGATCTAGTCCAACCTAAAGCTCCACATTCAAAGCTACAATGCTTTACAGGTATAGGGAAGGAAGAGCTGTATAAACTTATCACCACGGCTAATTCAACAACATGTTTGTTAGATCCAATTCCAACTAGATTACTGAAAGAAGTGATACACACAGCTGGAGAGCCTCTCCTCAACATTATTAATTCCTCCTTATATTTAGGTCACGTCCCTAAACCTCTCAAGCTAGCAGTTATTAAGCCTCTTCTTAAGAAACCTAAACTAGACCCTAATGACTTATTAAATTACAGACCGATTTCAAACCTTCCCTTTATATCTAAAATATTAGAAAAGGTTGTGTCTACTCAATTATGCTCCTTCTTACAGGAAAACAATATCCTTGAAGAATTTCAGTCAGGTTTCAGGCCCCATCATAGCACAGAAACTGCACTAGTTAAGATCACAAATGACTTGTTTTTAGCTTCGGACCAAGGCTGCATCTCAATATTAGTCTTACTTGATCTTAGTGCTGCATTCGACACTATAGATCATAACATTCTCGTAGACCGCTTACAAAATCACATAGGTATTCAGGGACAGGCGTTAAAATGGTTCAGATCCTACCTGTCTGATCGATACCAGTTTGTAGATTTAAATGGAGAACTGTCCAGTGTAATGCCAGTGAAATATGGGGTCCCACAAGGTTCAGTTTTAGGACCTCTGCTTTTCTCAATATACATGCTTCCCTTAGGCAACATCATTAGAAGGCATGGGATTAGTTTCCATTGTTACGCTGACGATACACAGTTATATATCTCATCAAAACCAGATGAAATATCTAAACTGTCTAGATTAACAGAGTGTGTTAAAGATATTAAAGATTGGATGACTGATAATTTTCTATTACTAAATCCTGATAAGACGGAGATATTACTGATTGGTCCAAAAACCAGTACACAGAAGCTCTCACAATTCAACTTGTACTTAGAAGGATGCTCTATTACTACTAGCTCTACAGTGAAAGACCTGGGCGTAATATTAGACAGCAGTTTGTCCTTTGAAAAACATATTTCCGATATTACAAAAATAGCCTTCTTCCACCTCAGAAATATCGCCAAGCTTAGGAACATTTTATCTGTATCTGATGCTGAAAAGCTAGTTCACGCATTCATGACCTCCAGACTGGACTATTGTAATGCATTACTAGGTGGTTGTCCTGCATCTTCAATAAACAAGCTACAGTTAGTCCAGAATGCAGCCAGAGTCCTTACCAGGTCAAGAAAGTATGACCATATAACCCCAATATTATCATCCCTGCACTGGCTACCTGTTAAATTTAGAGTTGATTATAAACTAGCTCTACTTACATACAAGACCCTAAATGGTTCAGCTCCCACGTATCTAGCCAGTCTTCTAACACATTACAATCCATCACGCTCCTTAAGATCTCGAAACTCCGGACTTCCGGTAGTTCCCAGAATATCAAAGTCTACAAAAGGGGGTAGAGCTTTTTCATATTTAGCTCCTAAACTTTGGAACGGTCTTCCTGACAGTGTTCGGGGCTCAGGCACAGTCTCCCAGTTCAAACGTAGACTAAAGACATATCTCTTTAGCCAGGCATACACGTAATACATCCCATAACTTTGTACTCCAATACATCTGATTAAATGCACATTATCATCTAGTGCCTGCTAATATTATGAATAGCAGCTACGCTAATTCCTTTCCATTTGTTTCCCTTCTTCTACCCACCCCCGAGTCACACAGAGATTGTGCCAGCTCCGGTGGCATCCAGAGATGGTCCAGCTCCAGCCGGGTTCTGCTTTCTGAGGACTGGAGTAATCAAAGCAGCATTGCCAACACTATGTGGACATTTTACACATAACATTCTACACATGCTGTATCTGCATCACACAACTAATGCAGAAAGGACATTGTTCATATCGCACTCTCCGTGTGTCACCCAGATGAGGATGGGTTCCCTTTTGAGTCTGGTTCCTCTCAAGGTTTCTTCCTAATACCATCTAAGGGAGTTCTTCCTTGCCACAGTCGCCTGAGTCACCTCAGGCTCGCTCACTAGGGAAAATTTTGTCTAACATCTAGAACTGTTTGTTTGTCTGTTTATTGTTTCTTATGTTCTGTAAAGCTGCTTTGAGACAATGCTCTTTGTTAAAAGCGCTATACAAATAAAATTGAATTGAATTGAATTGAATATCGTACCATATCGTATTATATCGTATTATATCACATCGTATCATATTGTATCATATCGCATCATATCATATCGTATTGTATCATATTATATCGTATCATATTGTATCATATCGCATAATATATCGTATTGTATCATATCGTATTATATCGTATCGTATCATATCGTATCATATCAAGTCATATCAAATCATATCATATCAAATCGTATCATGTTGTATCGTATCGCATCGTATCATATCGTATTATATTGTATCATATTGTATTATATCATATCACATCATATCATATCATATATTGTATTATATCGTATCGTATCATATCGTATCATATCAAATCGTATTATATTGTATCGTATCGTATATTGTATAATATTGTATCATATCGTATCATATCGTATTATATCATATCATATTATATCATATCATATTATATCGTATCGTATTATATCGTATCGTATTATATCGTATCGTATCATATTGTAATATATCATATCACATCGTATCATATCATATAGTATTATATCATATCGTATTGTCTAGGCCTGGTGTTACATTTTCTTTCTGGTTTCCATCATGTCCACATCCTCTGCAGTTTTTCTTATTATATTTGAACTCTGACTTCCTTCAGCACAACGTCATGATGTACTACACTGAGTCTAATCTCGTGTGAAGAAACCAGATGAGCAATAAAAAAGAAAATGACGAAGCAGACTCGGTACACATCACGTAAACAACAAAGTAAAAACACGCCATTTATTTCTACATCAACAGCATCACACACACAGCCCCGCCTATACACTCTAGGCCACGCTAAAAAAAAGATAAAAAGAAGGAAAATAAAATAAATAATTAAAAAATGCATAATAATTCTATTGATATTATATATAATATTATTTAGATTTTTTGTATTGTGTTTTTTGTCTTTGAGATTATTTAGATTTATCTTATAAAGTAAAATTACTAAAGGAAAATAAACCCTGATCATGAGCAGTAGATGATGTTACTCATCTGTGCTTCAGGTCAGTTCATCAGTTCATCGTCTCAGGAAAGACACAGGAGAATAAATATGATGAAGGACAGTTTATATAAGCGTGTGACCTCAGGAGAACCTTAATCTCTTTACACCAGAAGCAGACAATTGTCAAGTTCTCCTTCATCACTGAGTCGTCATCATCATCATCATCATCATCTGAGGGGAGAAACATAACAGATCTGTGTGTGTGTGTGTGTGTGTGTATGTGTGTGTGTGTGTGTGTTTGACCACACTATACTGGATGATATGAATCAATTTAATGACTTTAAAATTATATTATACATATTTATACTTATTTAATATTGTTCCTAAATAATGTCTTTGTGTGTGAATAAAATATAAATTTATATTCCCTCTCTCCCTATCCCTCTCTCTCTCTTTTACACTCTCTCTCTTCCTCTCTCTCTCTCTCTCTCTCTCTCTCTCTCTCTCTCTCCCTCTCTCGCTCTCTCCCCCTCACTCTTTCACACTCTCCCCACTCTTTCACACACTCTCTCTCCCTCATTCTCTTTCTCCCTCTCCTCCCCCTCTCTCTCTCTTTCACACTCCCCCCTCTCTCTTCCTCACTCACTCTCTCTGTCTCTCTCTATCTGTGTGTGTGTGTGTGTGTGTGTGTGTGTGTGTGTGTGTGTGTGTGTGTGTGTGTGCGTGTGTATGTGTGTGCGCATGTGTGTGCACGCGTGTGTGTGTATGTATGCATGTGTGTATGTATGTGGGTGTGTGTATGTGTGTATTAGTAAGTCAGTAAGAATCTCTTTAAGAGATCCTTTATAAAACCATTCCAATACTAATGCTCTGGTGATCAGATCTCAATCAACCTTGGTGGGTGGGATCAGCATTAATCATCGTATGATTATTGTAAATTCATGAATATTGACATGTAAACATTTTGATACAAAGTCAATATGAAGTAATAGGAATGAAAACTGAAAGTAAAGGAACAGAAAGTTCCAGAAAAACTTTTCAGAACTTTTATTATATTGATGTTTTATGACGTGTTTACGGTTGAAGGTAACGTAACGTCACTGAGCTGTTTTTTTTAATAGTAAATGGACAAAAGTCACCATCACACACATGATGTGGAACAAAGTTGGAAGAAATTCTTCTGTGTAGAACCTTAAAAGGTTCTAGATGCCTAGAAAAGTGAGAGTAAGCCCTTTATGATCATTCATCTATCCAGTGAAGGTTCCTTGAGGAACCGTTGATCTGGACACGATTGGAATGGACTGGAAAGCCCCGTTCTGATTCATTTCTCCAGAAAGCATCTTCCACCTTGAGAAAGTCACAAAAAAGCCAACAGAAGTCAAAAAAGCAGCATGACACAATAATCTCATCCCTCAGTCGTCTCCTCTAAATGTCCGGCGGTGTGAAATGGATCTCGGTGCCTTTGTCCATTGTCACACCTGTGGAAACGGTCTGCCTTCAGCGTGGACGAAACACAAACCCAGCTCTCGGTCATTTAGATCGAACTTCTCTGACTCAGAGTGCTGATGCAGAAGCGCCGCTCCTCCGGGCACGAGGGTGACGGCTGAGGAAGCGGAAGCGAGAGGAGATGCTGAATCGGCACTCGGGTCTCACAGCATGAAGATCCAGCATCTCACGTGGACTGTAGAGACAGAATCCTCATGTCATCATCATCATCTTGGTGCAATGGACTGTGGTGTGATTTTCCATTTCAGCATGTTTTTCATTCATTCATTGTCTACCGCTTATCCGATCTATTTTCGGGTCACGGGGAGCCTGTGCCTCAGGAGTCATTGGGCATCAAGGCAGGATACACCCTTGGCAGAGTGCCAACCCATCACAGGGCACACACACACACACACACACACTCTCATTCCCTCACACAATCACACACTACGGACAATTTAGAGATGCCAATCAACCTACAATACATGTCTTTGGACCGGGGGAGGAAACCGGAGTACCCGGAGGAAACCCCCAAGGCACGGGGAGAACATGCAAACTCCACACACACGGCGGAGGCGGGAATCGAACCCCCAACCCTGGAGGTGTGAGGCAAACGTGCCACTAAGTCACCGTGCCCCCCTCGGCATGTTTTTATTAAACTCAAATCCGTTCACGTTCCTGACCTCCCACAGTGTCCGGCTGTGAACGCCGCCCACATGCTGAAGACACGCCTCTGAGAAAGTGTTAAACTTTTATTTTAAAAATGATTATTAATATTTATTATATTAATATTATTATAGGTATAAAAGACTCAGCTTGGTGCTCCATCACACCACCTGGTCAGTTTGAAATGTGTCATTGCTCCTGGTTGAACATCTGAGGCTGTAAAGCTGTGTGATGAAGTGATGCGTCCTGCTGAGTAAAACTTTCTCCTCATGCCAGCTGTATGTGACGCCGTGATGTTTGTAATTGCTGAGGGATCACCGGCGCTGCTGTCAATTTCATTTATCAGTTTAGCACATGTGAAACAGAAAGCAGGCCAAAAAACAAACTCCTGCTACTTTAATAGTCTCTGGAAGATGCAGGAGATGAAAGCTGAGAGATAATGAGTGTTTGGTCCACACGGCCTCGTGGGGAAGAGGAGCGGACATATTGTTTCTCCGGTCCAAGCATGCCGGCGGACACTGAGGGTGATGTGCCCTTGGACGAGGAGGCAGGGCAGCATGGTGTGTGTGTGTGTGTGTGTGTGTGTGTGTGTGTGTGTGCGTGTGTGAGTGTAGGATTCAGAAGCATGCTGTGGGAGGAAGAAGACAAGCAGGAGAGTGTGGAGGTGATGGAATGAGGAGGAATGAAATGCTTTCATATTGACTTTGTGGTCATGGAGGAGGTGTGGCCTTTTAGCCACTAAAGGAAGGAGGTGTGGCCTGTTCCAATGATGGAGGCATGGTCTCTGTGCATGTGAGTCCTAAAAGAGGAAGGAGGTGTAAATAAAGGAAATGTAGCCTCTCAGTTCCAGTGAAGGAGGTGTGGTCTCTCAGTCTGCTCCAGTGAAGGAGGCGTGGTCTATCTATCTGTTCCAGAGAAGGAGGCGTAGTCTGTCCATCTGTTCCACTGAAGGAGGTGTGGTCTCTCTATCTGTTCCAGTGAAGAAATTGTGGTCTTTCTCAGTTCCAGTGAAGGAGGCATGTTCTGTGTATCAGTTCCAGTGAAGGAGGTGTGGTCTCTCTATCAGTTCCAGTGAAGGAGGTGTGGTCTCTTTAACAATTCCATTAAAAGAGGTGTTTTCTCTCTGTCTGTCCAGATGAAGGAAGTGTTGAACACAGTAGAAGAAGGAGGTGTGGTCTTTCTGTAGGTTAGTCCTAGTAGAATAAAGAGGCGTGGCTTCTGTGCCTGTCAGTTTCAGTAAAGAAAGGATGTGTGGTTTCTGTAAATTGTGCTAGGAGAGAACGGGAGGTGGTCAATGTGCCTATCTGTCTCTGAAGGAGGCGGGGAACGAGGTGTGGCCTCAGTGCCTTATAGACCCAGTAGAGCATGTAGGCATGGCTTAAATTAACCCTGAACTGGCTGTTTTAAAATCATCGTCCCTCATGTATTGGAATTCACATCATGGCATCTAACATGATCTGAACTGTGGAGTTTAATCCTTCTCTCAAAGTAGAAATTAATCAGACTTTAAAGAAACAGTGACCAGAAAAGGGGGTGGGGACTGAGAGAGAAGACTGGGAGGTGACCTTTAGAGAAACAGAGATTAAATTGTTGCTTCGGTACGCAGACCAAACACTCTGTGTGTGTGTGTGTGTGTGTGTGTGTGTGTGTGTGTGTGTGTGTGTGTGTGTTTTTTTTCGGGGGTTGGGGGGTAGGGTGATGAGTGGAGTAGAGAAAGTGATGGGGGAGGAAAAACAGAATTGGTTAATGTGATTATTTAAGAAATGCCCTTCCCCCTGTACAGCCTCAAGCCGCTGAAAGCAAGAAGCTCGAACCTCACTGAGGCTTAACCTCACTGAAATGAAGGTGTCGTGAAGGCTGTGAGGTGTTTAGTGTTTGGTATTTAGTGTTTCTTCTGAGCAGGCCATAACCACATGCGGAGTAATCTTCAGAGGAAAAGCTTTACTCAGCTCGAACCTTTTCATGGAGGCTTTATAAAGTTTCTTTTTCATGTTTGTCTGAATTGTCACTTGCACTTAAAAATATATATATTTTATGTTTTTGTTCATTTATTAAACCACAAGCACATGAACTGCTTTTAAAAGCCTGTCTAAAGTGTCACAAAGACATCCTGACATCTGGGATTTTAAAAAACATACGAAACATCGCATCTGCTTTATCTTACAACGTCAACAATTTCTGAACGAGAGATGTCACTGAAGCTTTTCTGAAGATATCATAGAATGTTTTTGTACAAGGAAGTTTTGTGGATGGTTCAAACACACAGCTTATGTCGTGAAAGAAATCAAGGTTTCTCAGGAGAAAAATAAATAATAAATATCAGTTATAATGTTAGCTAGAAGGTTACATAGACCGTACAGATATTTGCACATTACCAGTTTTTTCAGCAATTTCCCGTTTTAATATTTATTTATGAATATTTCATTCAAAATGGCTGTGCATTCCCATCTAGCAAAGCAAGCTAGAAGAACATTGTTCAATATGTATTAAAATGGGAAAATGTCTGCTTTTGGAAAATCATATAGTGACATATAAGTAATATATAAGTGATAGCTTATATTATTCACAATGGGTTTTACAGAAGGAGGCGTCAGAGGATACAAATAATTTCTATTATTTATAGCATTTTTAAAATATATTGAATGCACAGATAGATTTTGTGAAGATATTATGAATGCACTCGTGTTTTCATTTGCATGGCTTTGTAGTACTAAGAACAAACCGGAAGTTAGTTTAGGTCTAACAGCCGTCACCAAACTTCAGGACCATGGACAGAGCAAATCTGGCGCTCGGCCTAAAAAAATGATCCAGATCATTCAGGTTTAGAGAGGAAGGAGATGTATGTGGTCAGTGTGAGACTGCAGCTCCACATCTATTCTCTGTAAATACAAAGCCTGACATTTAAACAGCTCACTACAGTGTGACTGAGCTTCCAGGATGTGGAGTGGATTCAGAGGCGCGGCAGTAACCTTACAGCTGAGCACAGAAAATACGCCTGAGGATTGATTTGTACTGATGAATTATATCTAGATCACAGTGTTTGATTTTGTCCAGACTGAACTGACTCTGATGTTAATGGACAGTGGGAACTGTGCGTTATGTTATTTTCCGCACAAACGTAAAACCGCAAAAAAAACAAAACCGACTTAAATAAAGAGGAATAAACTTACCTTCAGAAGCGGTGGAATGAATCAGATCACATGCATGAAGAAGCAGCGGCTTTAGAGAGGCTCATCCGGATCATGGACGAAATCAGAAAGGAGAAATCATGCAGAATTGAGCGCCATGAACGACGCGGCGGTGTCGTTTCTTCAGCCGGGAGAGCTGTCAGGAAAATTCTCACCCAGAGCCGAACACCATGACTTCAACATCAGGCGGAAAATCAGGCACAGGACGACGCCGAGGCTCGTGGACCAGCTGCGGGTTTAAATAAATGTCACAAATGAATCAGCAGTCGGGTTTAACATCCAAAAATCATATCTCTCTCTCTCTCTTTCTCTATCTCTCTCTGGAGTGAGAGAGGAAAAGCCGATGCGTTTATAAGCACCCCAG
The DNA here is from genome assembly GCA_033459395.1 of Hemibagrus guttatus. Classification (NCBI taxonomy): domain Eukaryota; kingdom Metazoa; phylum Chordata; class Actinopteri; order Siluriformes; family Bagridae; genus Hemibagrus; species Hemibagrus guttatus. The sequence continues at coordinate 23,793,513 of JAUCMX010000015.1, read as the reverse complement.
AAACTTAATAACGCGCTGAGCAGAGGAGCAAACGTGCTTATGAGCTGCTTATGAGCCTCTGCGTCCGGACTCTACACAAGCCAAAGCCTTGAGTCGCAGTAGAGGAGAAAAAAAAATCACACGCCAGGACTGGGTTGCCAGATTGGAGCGCGTGGTTTCCATCGGGATAAACTCCTCCCACAATTCACTCTAAACTCAACCCAAGCAGAGAAATCTAAAGACATTACCCAGGAGTGAATAAGGAATAAATCAACCAGGGATATGAGTTACTATTACCACACGTTGATTGTGCATGTCTCTGAATATTTATATATATATATATATATATATATATATATATATATATATATATATATATATATATATATATATATCTTTTACACCAGACAAAATTTCCAAAACATTCTTCCTTTTCTCACTCACACTGTTCCCTCACCAGCTCTTATTTGTCACCTGGGGCTGATTTCTTTCCAGCCCAGACTGTAGGTACTGTTCAGTTGAGTCAGATGATCACGCTTAGTGTCTACAGTGACTGAGATATGATCCTTTTTCCTTTTCCTTGTTCCCCCAGAATGCATTTGGAGCTCATTGTACTCTCAATCCTAATAGTTGTATTATCAATATAGAGTTTAGAGTTTAGCCTAAACATTTAATATCATTGTGAGTATCACTGGAAACACGTCAGAGCTTTTAGTACAGTGCAGGCAGCCGCAGTGTTGTCCTGTCATGTCACAGAAAATAGACAAACTATGTGTTAGAGAGCAAGAAAAGATCATTTGGGCGAAATGGAGCCCTAATAAAGAACCTAAAGCAGAAGAAAACGATATATATATTTTTTGTTTGTTTGTTTGTTTAAATCATTAACTGGAGAATAAAATGTCCTCCTACCTGCCAACATCTCTGCAAATCTTTACAAAGCTGATTAAATAACACAGTTCTGGCAACCAGGAACCCTGCTGTGCTGCGTGGTCACACCGTCTGATCACGCACACGGCCCTACATTATCATATATAGAAGATAGGAAGTGTACACACACACACACACACACACACACAAAGGCTTTACAAATTCCTGGGTATCGGTGATGCTTTGCAACATGGTTGTCATGGCAACACCTCCACGCTCACCTGGAACAGAGTTGTGATGTTACATATTACTTAAATATTTACATCACTATTGGTTGAAGCTGCAGCGAGCAGGTTTTTATTGGTTTGTTGTATAGTTACTGACTGCAGCCATGTGGAGTTCTTCAGTGTGCTTTAACTCTTCATTTGAATCTGTTCCATCTGGTAAGATAGGATTCTGACTTTTGTGTACTATTTGTTTAACATGGTTGGTTCTAGAGTAGTTATTTGAACTATTATTGTATAGCTTGCTGATCTTTGCTTCTTAGTTGATTAATCAAGGGTGATCAAGAATAGTTTCTGTCTCCCTTAAGGTGTGAATTGTGGGCAGGGCTAACTAATTTATATTGAAGGTTCTCCAGTTTGCCTTGTCAATACCTGTTACTCACTTAAATAGTAAGTATATTATCATCTTTTCTTCTTCTCTTGCATCCTTAATCCCACTTTTCATACATACAAGACCAGACATGTGCCTCAAACCAATTTCTGTTGTTACCTCTTACAGACACAGGCATTCTCATCCACGAAGCAGAGGTCATGTTTCCAGCAACCTCATCTACCCTCCCCTGTTGTCTCAGTCTCAAACAGTGGTGGTAGGTGGGCTCTGGAACTGCCAGTCTGCTGTAAGGAAGGCTGACTTCATCTCAGCTTTAGCCTCCCACTATTCCTTTGATTTTCTGGCACTAACTGAGACCTGGATACCACCACAGAACACTGCTACACTGGCTGCTCTTTCCTCTGCCTATACTTTCTCTCACTTACCACGAGAATCAGGCAGGGGTGGTGGTACAGGTTTGCTGTTGTCAAGGGAGATGGTGTTCCTCACCTCTCCCCTTGTCTCATCTAACCATCTCTTCTTTTGAATTCCATGCAGTTTCAGTTACCTCTCCAATCAACCTCTTCATCATTGTCATCTACCGCCCCCCTGGTCCCCTAGGTAACTTCTTGGATGAAATGGACACTCTCCTCAGCGTTTTCCCTTCTGACAGCACCCCTCTGACAGTTCTCGGAGATTTCAACCTCCCATCTGACAAGCTTCACTCTTCTGGCCTTCTGGCTGTTCTGAATTCATTCTCCTTGTCCTTCAACAGCTGCCCTCCCACACACAAGGAAGGAAACGTCCTGGATCTAGTCTTCACTCATCCTTCCCCAGCTACAGACATGACTGTTACCCCACTTCATATCTCCGATCATCACCTGGTATCCTTCACTATCACTCTCCCTGTCCTGCCTGAACGTAACTCCCAGCACCTCTCTCTCACCTGCCGAAACCTCCACTCTATCTCTCCTTCCTCTGTAGCTTCCTGCACTCTTTCATCCCTTCCTGACCATGAATCTTTCTCCTCCCTTCCCCTGGACTCAGCTACTGACACTTTGCTCTCCTCCCTTTCCTCAACCATGGACCTTCTCTGCCCTTTGTCCACTATACGCAAGAAGAATTCTTCCACTGCTCCTTGGCTGTCAGACGTGCTTCGCAACAATCGGAGAGAACTACGATCAGCAGCGAGGAAGTGGAAGAAATCTAAACTTGACACAGACCTAATCTCTTATCGCACGCTGCTGTCCAAATTCTCCTCGGACGTGACTTCTGCCAAGACCTCCTTCTACAAGGGAAAGCTTGAAACTTCTGCACAAGATCCCCGAAAGCTCCACAACATCTTCTCGTCACTACTCAACCCTCCGGCGCCACCTTCTCCATCCTCCCTGACCGCCGAAGATTTTGCCACTTTTTACACAGAGAAGATTGAGAGGATCTGCCAGACCTTCACGTCTCTCCCAACTTCACCTACATCACACATTCAGCACTCCGCTACTCCTTCACTGACGCAGCTCTCAACTGTAGCATCAGAAGAGGTTTTGCAAATTATTCGGTCCTGCAATCCTACCACCTGCCCACTGGATCCAATCCCTTCAGCTATGCTCCAGACCATCTCACCTGACCTCCTACCCTTTATCACCACAGTCATCAATGGATCCTTAACGTCTGGTCATGTTCCAACTGCCTTTAAGAAAGCCAGGGTCATCCCCATCCTGAAGAAACCTGCTCTGGATCCCTCAGACATCAGCAACTACAGACCGGTATCACTTCTCTCATTCCTTTTAAAAATTCTCGAACGTGTTGTTTGTAATCAACTGTCTGACTATCTCCTGCAGAATAACCTCCATGACCCCAACCAGTCTGGCTTCAAAGCAGCACATTCCACAGAGACTGCCCTTTTGGCAGTCACTGAGAAACTACATGCTGCTAGATCAGCCAAACTGTCATCGGTCCTCATCCTCCTCGACCTGTCTTCAGCATTTGACACAGTAAACCACAAGACTCTCTTGTCCACCCTCAGGAGTCTTGGAATTTGTGGAACAGCATGGGAATGGTTTGCTTCCTACCTGGATGGTCGCTCATATCAGGTAACATGGAAGGGATTGACATCTGCTCCACGCAGACTCTCTACTGGTGTCCCGCAAGGCTCAGTACTTGGTCCTCTCCTTTTCTCCCTCTATACTCACTCTCTTGGCAAAGTTATATTCTCACATGGATTTTCATACCACTGCTATGCCGATGACACCCAACTTATCTTCTCCTTCCCTCCCTCAGATACCATGGCTTCTGCTCGGATCTCAGCGTGTCTGGTGGACATTTCATCTTGGATGACTGCTCATCAGCTGAAACTCAATCCCAGCAAAACTGAGCTCCTGATCATCCCAGGTGATCCGTCCCCAGCCCAAGACCTCGCGATATCTCTGAGCAACTCCATGATTTCCCCTTCAGCCACTGCTCGCAACCTTGGAGTAACCATGGACAATCAACTGTCCTTTTCCTCCCATGTCACTAATGTGACACGCTCATGTCGGTTTCTTCTGTACAACATCAGAAGGATTCGGCCATTTCTATCCACACAGGCTACTCAGGTGCTTGTTCAGTCTCTGGTCATTTCGAGATTGGACTACTGCAACTCTCTTCTGGCAGGTCTACCTCTGAACGCAATTCGCCCACTGCAAATGATCCAAAATGCAGCTGCACCACTTGTTTTCAACCTGCCCAAGTTCTCCCATACCACCCCACTGCTGCTCCTCCACTGGCTTCCGGTAGCTGCACGCATCAGATTCAAAACACTAATGCTTGCCTACAAAGCCAAGAATGGACCTGCGCCATCTTACCTCAAAGCTCTTGTCACTCCTCGCACTGCACCTCGCTCACTCAGATCCACTAGCACTGCTCGACTGGTCCCACCATCTCTCAGGGAAAAAGGTAGGTCTACATCTAGACTCTTCTCTGTTCTGGCACCGAGGCGGTGGAACGAACTTCCCCTAGGTATCCGTACGGCCGAGTCTCTGACCGTCTTCAAACGGCAACTGAAGACTCACCTCTTCCTGAAGTACTTACACTAGCTCTTATTTTCCCTGTTTATGTATTATGTTGCAAAGTTTAAAAAAAAAAAAAAAAAAAAAAAAAAAAAAATCCACCTCAGTTTAAGTTAATGGTATCCCAAGTTTGTGTCTTATTGAACCAGTGTTAATGTATTCAGTGACTGAGAACTAAAGCACTTTTTGTACGTTGCTCTGGATAAGAGCGTCTGCCAAATGCCAGAAATGTAAATGTAAATGTACAAAAGTTTTGGCACCCTAGTCACCCATCCACCCATCCATGGAAAGAAATCATCATCCTTTCGGTGCATCACTGAGTGCAGTGTTTTATTTTCAGCACAGAAGTGACCTAGACGTGGTTGCGTGTGTGTGTGTGTGTGTGTGTGTGTGTGTATGTGCTGGTATGAGTGAATCAGCTACAGCAATGTTCTTGGGGTTTTTAACTGAGAAACTTCCCACAAACCATCAACACCAGATATGATGAAGCTCAGAAGATGATTAAAACACAACCTGTGTGTGGAAACGTGTGTGAGCTTTAATCGTCAGAAGCAGGGGAACTGTTATGACCCCAATGTTGATTATTTTCCTATAACATGAGGACATCCTTGTATATTATAATAATATATTATAAGATTTTATTCCTATACACTATAGCAGTTTATTTTAAATTGCATACTTAATTTTTTAAAAATGATAGAATGTCCCAACTTTACATACTAGTTCCTGTTGTTTCTTCTATTATAGCAGCTATAAACAGTGAGTCCCTCACCAGCCTCTCTTTATTCTCTCTCATCATCATAATAAACCTAAAAAACACAGAGCAGAAATATAAATGTTATATCTTACACATCTACCCTGATTACACAATTTTTAAAATAAATTAATAATACGGAGCATGCTCTGTACACCTCCTTGTGTATGAGCTGTTGCTATGGAAACCATAAGGTATCAGAATGAGTGCATTAATATAAAGCTGCGCTACAGTACAGCGCTGCTGTTAGTTGGAGAGAATTAATCACCACCTGATCCACCAATCAGAGTCCATAACTCTGGGGTGTAAATATTTTGGGGTTCCACAGTATAATTGTGGGTTTTTGGGTTCTCTACAGGAGGAGCCTCTGGTCTCCAGGCTGCTGTTATGAAGCGCAATAAAATGCTCCGTAAGTCACATTCCCATTTCTCATCGATGGCTGTTTCCTGTCTGACCGTTTGATGGAACCAGTGGGCGTTTACGGTCAGCACAGGAGGCATAAATAATTCTCCTCTCTCTTGTGCTCTCTCTCTCTCTGTCTCCCTCTCTGTCTCTCTCGCTCTCTCTCTCTCCCCTGTCTCTCTCTCTCTCTCTCTTTCTCCCCCCTCTCTCTCTCCCCTGTCTCTCTCACTCTTTCTCCCCCCTCTCTCTCTCCCGTCTCTCTCTCCCCCGTCTCTCTTTCTTACTTTCTTTCTTTCCCTCTCTCTCTCCCTCTCTCTCTCTCTCTCTCTCTCTCTCTCTCTCTCTCTCTCTCTCTCTCTCCGTCTCTCTCTCTCTCTCTCTTTCTTTCTTTCTTTCTTTCTTTCTTTCTTTCTTTCTTTCCTTCCTTCTTTCTCTCTCTCTCTCTCTCTCTCTCTCTCTCTCTCTCTATCTCTCTCTCTCTCTTCCCCATCTCTCTCTCTCTCTCTGTCTCTCTCTTTCCATCTCTCTCTCACCCCTCCTTGTTCTTCCTCTCCCTCATTTACACACTTGATCACTCGATGTTTAAACAGCAGTGACAAACATTGCATTTTCCCTCTGAAGCTGATATCAATAAAATTAAGCGTATAATGGAGCACGGACTCTGAGTCTGTCCATCTGGATGTGGACGGAGGCCAACACAAGCACGGGTCCATCTGCACGGCCCGCACCACTCAGCATGCTAATGACCGCCGTCTAGGACACACAGAGCAACCACACGGCTCCTTTATCCATCTTTACCTTTTGGAACGCGGCCATGTGGAGAAGGTTGTTCATATTTGGACGTGTCTTTATTTGTGTTCTTCAATCAACATCCATTTAATTTACAAATTGGGTTTAATTTCACAATATGGCTCTCATTATTCAGCAGATTATAAAATAGCACTTGATCCAGTATTTCATTACTGAATGTACTGTATGTTTAAATATCCTCCTCGGTCAGAACCTCACAGAGCTTCACCAATTAATGAAGCCAGGAGAGGCTAAATCAAGGTCATGAAATCATAATGTATATGTGTGTGTGTGTGTGTGTGTGTGTGTGTGTGTGTGTGTGTGTGTGTGTGTGTGTTGGGGGTGTATTTTTGAGTTTTCTATTTGGGATTGTATTTTTTAATCTTAAAGCCTGTAATTTTAATATGTTTTAAAGACAAATCTTGATCTTGGAAAGTTCAAAACAAATATAAAACAGTATATCTGTTTATAATTACACACATTTAATTAATCAATTTATCCATAAACATCCTTCAGGATAGGTGACGTGAATTAATAAGCCGTGTTTCCTCATATGGAACCTTTTTTTGTGTGGATTTATTAAATAAATAAATAAACAAACAAACAAACAAATAAATAAATATTAAACATTATTAAATAATTTATGTTTAATATTTAATCGTCCTTGAATCCCATTCTGTAATATTTGCATACATTTCAGTGTATTGTTATGAATGCTGCTACTTTATTATGTACTTAAGTTAAACGTCAGACTCCCACTTAACTGAGACACGCCTCTTTTTTACACAAACTCCGCCCCCATGTGAGCAACTTTCATATTATTAGCACTAAAATCTCTACTTACTGAATCTGAATTGGTCTGAATTTCAGTATTAAATCCTCACTGTGCTTCACTCTGAATTCTCCTCTGTATGTGGGCACATGTACAGAAAGTGTCGAGTATTTAATTTGCCTTTAAAAGCTGATTAAGTTTTAAATATTAATGTAGAGTGATTAGACATGATGCATGACAATCACAAATAATAACATCAGACACGGGAATTCTACAGGTAAAGCTTCAGGATGAAACCTTCACAGTTCCTGGACTCACACAAACATCCAGATTTTTATTCTTTATTCTTTTTTAATTATTCTTTCACACTCTGAACTAAAACAAAACATTTCCCTTTTGAAAGATAATTTCATTAACCATCCAAAGCCTCTCAGGACGCTTGTTCAAGGATTTTAATTCAGCATTTATGTCAAATCAAAAAGCTTTGCTAGTTCATTTCAGAAACTACAGCAAAAGAAGTTTGCATTTGACCAATCAGTGCAGGTCTGTCCAGCTCCACCCACCAATTATCAACAGAAACATCTTCCATCCTTCTCTCCATCCTTTTTCTATTTCAGCCGTGTCATTTACTCCACACGGCTGCTGCTGAGTTCTGGACTCTGATTGGTGGATCAAGTGTTGATTAATTCTCTCTAACTGTAACACAGGTTTATATTAATGCACTCGCTCTGATACTTTATCGTTTCCATAGCAACAGCTCACACTCGTACACTGCACTGATAATAAACATTAAAAATCCACGTAATCATTTAAATGAAGTTTTTTTAAGGTGAAGGGGGTGTGTGTGTGTGTGTGTGTGTGTGTGTGTGTGTGTGTGTGTGGAAGGAGTCTCCAGTGTCAGCACTTTGTAACAGTCAGAGGTAAAGCTGGAACTTTTGCTGATCTCTCCTTTTTCCATCCATATCTTTTATTCATATCTTCTTCTTTCCCTTTCTGTCTCTGTCTATTCACTTCTTTCTATCTTCTCATCCTTTACAAATTAGTCTTTCTTTCCCTCCGTTCCTTTCTATCTTTCGCTACCTTTTTGATTTTCCCATCCATTAATTGCTCCCTTCCCTTATTACTTTATCTCTTCACTCTTTTCTGAGTTTCTACCCATTTTTATACTCTTCCCTCCAGTTCTTTCTGTCCTTTCATCACCCTATCTTCTATCCCTTGTTCTAATTTCTCTTTTGTCCTTCCAGGCTTCTGTCCTTTTGCCTTTTTTTAATCTTCCAGTTTCTCCACCTTTCTATTCTCACCTTCTTTTCTATTTCTTTTGCCGGTTTCCATTTTTCCATCACCTCCTGTCTTTTCATCCCTTTGCTTCTTGCTCTCTTCTTATGTTTTTTTTTTTAAATTTTCATCATTCCATTCATTACCTCGCTTGATCTCTCTACCCTTTTTATTAACCCATCCCTCCATTCATCCCTCTGTTATCTCCTTCTCACTCTCCTCCCATCCATGCATTTGTTATTTCATCCCTTTTATCCATCTTCTCATCCTTTTCTCATTTACATCTTTCCATATCTTTCCATTTCTCTTTTATTAATTCATTCATTCAGTCCTTTCTGTGCTTTTTTTTTATTTTTCTCTTGCCCTTTCATCCCCTTCTTTTTTCCCCTACATTTCTTGCATTCCTAATTTCCCATCTGCCCATCCTTTTCCAATTCCCCATCCATCTTGAGCTTTCCATCTGTCTCCTCATCCCAGATTTCTTTCTTTCTTTCTTTCTTTCTTTCTTTCTTTCTTTCTTTCTTTCTTTCTTTCTTTCTTTCTTTCTTTCTTTCTTTCTTTCTTTCTTTCTTTCTTTCTTTCCTCTCCCCTCCCTCTCCCACTCAGAAAAACAGCTTTTCACTTTTATTTCAACTTTTTTTCCAATCACATCAATTATTGAGCCTACAAATAGTAAGAAGCTGAGATTGGACTGTGTGGTAGTGACACGGCTCTGAATTATTCATGGATGGAGGAAGACGGGTGGAAGTGAGGCTATTTCTCTCCCTCTCTTCCTTCCACTCGTCCTTCCATCAACCTGCTCTGTTTGTAAGGCTTTACTCTCGACCCAAAATGCCTACTCTTTTTCCAGTAACTAGTGTGACTGACTAGCGTGGGAGGCAATAATATGGGTTTGCTTTAAAAAACCTCATGTGATGCCGTCGTTCACAGACGATAATGAATGAGCCGTGGAGTGGGACGGGATCACTCTGTATTGGTGACTCATGCACATGGTTAAGTGTATTGTGTGTGTGAAAAAAGTGCTAAATGCTACATGGATATATAAATAGACTCTGTGTGTGTGTGTGTGTGTGTGTGTGTGTGTCAGGCTGAATAATGTCAGTGTGAGCCTCAGGGCCATGTGACTCTCCCTCTTGTCTTTTTCTTTTTGGGTATAAAATGTGTAAAGTCGTCCAGCACGAGCCTATATAAGACAAACAGCAGGAGAACTGTTTTGTGCACGCCATCATGACTTCCTGTTGCCGTTGAGTGTCCACTGCTTTGTTCCTCATCTTTAAGGACAGTCTTGGTTTGTTTAAGGACAAAACCTTTTCTTAGACCTTAATCACAATTAGTCTATCACATAACATAATATCATATCATATCAGTGCCAATCTGGAGCAGTTATCAAAATGGTTGAATATTTGGAACTGGATTGGTGGCTAATAAAAGAAACACAGTTACAGATATTTCTGGTGAATGTTTCTGGTGATATAGTTTTTAGGTTTTTAAAGACTTTTAAAGACAGCTAGAAGGCTGGGAGTTCGAATCCTTGACCACACTGACCCCTTGAATCGATTCATGTTTCTCTCATAAGTTTCTCCAGACTATTATTTATTTAATACAGTATTAACACTTTCCTCCCTCTCATTATCAATGCCCAAAATATTCATTCAAAATATGAAACTACACTGACTTTCTAGCTGTCGGAATACGGAATCGATTCTTCAGAATTGTGATTCAGAGTCCACCTTGAAGAGCCGAACAAATGAACCGACTTTCACACGAACGACTCATCACTACTTTTTACCTCAGAGATAAAACACGGAATGGCTGACCGGTAAGATAGCGGTTGGAGTTGGTTATTATCACTGTGTTGACGTCGAGTTCAACAACAACTGTATGCTTAATTCTTGCTTTTCTGTGAGGAAGCTTTGGTGATTCATTTCGCAACGACATATTAATCAAGCTGGCTTGTGTTAGCTAACAGTTTAGCGCTAGCCATAACTGAAGATAGGCTAGCTAAGGTTAGCTTGACTGTGCGCGAAACCCACACCGTTGCGTTGGCCACTTTGACACTTTTATGTCAATCGTTTATATATACAGAATATAAATATGCCGAATATAATATAATATAATAATAATATTATTTAAAACAGCCTTTGCTATTACAGCTATCTTGAATTGTTAATTGTATTATTTTTTGGCTGAGAAACGATGACATGCTGAACTTTTCAGTGTAAGTTTTTTTTTCCACCCTATTATTGATAACCAAAAAACTAAAAACAATATCAGAAACATTTCTAAAGTAACACAGAAGTCCTATCCAAAGGTAATCAAAAATAGTCAAGCCTATGTATGTAATAAAGCACGGCTCATGTTGTAATGATGGCTGTTGAAATGTTTTAATCCTCTTAAACTTGTTAACAATCACAACCTTTTATTCATAAAAGAATGACACATCATGCTTTTATCCATTTTTAGGTACAGCTAACTCCTCTGTCCTGAAGATGTTGGAAATGTTCCAGCTTTACATCAAGATGTTCTGACACTGGAGACTCCTTCCATACGTGATACACAAACATTTATTCTCCTTTCACCATATCAACAAATACACATGTATTTCATCTCTGGCTTGTTTATTAAGGATCTAAATCTTCATCTGGGTTTCTGTAAAGTTTCTTTGTGACAGAATCTAATGACTTTTTGTTAAAGGATCAACGTATAACCGAGAGAACGAGCCACGTCTCACGTCCTGCCTTAGGCCTTCATTTTATTACCAGGGTCTGTTCTTCTGTCTCTTTCTTTCTCTGATTCTATCCCCTCCTCCATCCATCCATCCAACCATCCATGGATCCATCCTTCTCTCTCTGCAGCACTCTCTCCCCATAGCCCTAGGGACCTAGATAACCTTTTAGCCCCCCCCTTGCTCATAAACAAGGTGTCCATGTTTCCCTGATTGAAACGACACCATCGACAGCTGCAGTCGTGTGTCACTGTGCCTCGGGGCCATCAGCTCTATTACCCACCCTCAACAGGAGTTTGTCCTGATACTCTTTTAATTCCTTCCAAAGCAAGTAAAAGGTTCAAGGCTCCTCTCCTGGAGCATCGTCGTAACGGAGAGCTGAGAGTTTCCCTTAAGCGTAAAGAAGATGCTCTGATGTGATGCTTTAGCTGAGACCGCACCATCTCCTGAGAAAAACCGGGTGATGTGATGACGACCAATCGAGATACAGACATAAAAAAACAACATATACTTGGCTTGTACATTTACTTCCTGTAATTAGTGACATTTCAGCAGCACTAATTAAAAAGCTGATAAACACTTTAGATATTCAGGTCCCTCAGATATAAGATCGGCGCCAGGATTCAGCTGGACTCTGGTGTTTAATGAGTCTTGGTTTCCTCTGGAACCACAGACTTTAATAACAATAAAAAGGCAGAATAATGGAAGCCTGGTGCTTGGTTTATGAGCTTGACCCCGAAGAGCATGAACTATGAAGGTCATTAAACATGATTACAAAGGTTTCTAAATACTGGCAAGTCAACCGTTAGACAAAACTCTATGCAAACCCATTTTAGTTGAGTTAAATCTGTTTTGTTTTATAAATATCACAAATCATGTGTCCTGTTGCTGCAGGAAAGCGATGCAACTCACCAGCTGATGTTTTAGGGGAAAAAAATAAAAGAGAGGAAAGAAACAAGTTTGGCCAGAGGCTAAATAAACAATTGAATTTTGGTTAACCAGAACTAACATAATTAGCCAGAATAAAGTAGAGCCTGTCACTGGGCCGTGCTCTTAAAAGCCAGAGCCTGGGGAGGAGAGAGAGGACGAGCAGATCCAGAACAGATCCAGGAGTGGACAGACGGGGACTGACCTGCGATAGACAGAAGCTTAGAAGACTGAAAGCTCATGAAGAATTTGAAAGGAAACCAAAAAACTTCAGTATAGCAACATTAACTTTTGACCATATTGGAGATAAAAATTCTTTCTAAAAGACCTGAGGAAGGTTGTGAGACGTGGTGAGAAGTTTCAAACCTCTTGTGCAGCATCATAAAAAAGAGACAGAGTGATGCGTCTCTTGAGCAAGGACCTGCGTCTGCAGGATGTCACGCTGATCTATGTGATCCTGCTCACTGCCCTGGTGGTTCTCCTGGTGGCCCCGTACCACGCGTCCTCCCCCTCTTTATCTTCTCCTTCTTCTCCTTCTCCAGATGGCCCCTCCAGACCTTCTTTACCCTACCACATCCCCCTGGACCCTGCTGGGCAGCTGGAGCTCTTCTGGAACATCAGTTACGCCAAACAGGAGGTGTACATGGAGCTCCGAGCCAAGGAGCTGAGCCATGGAGTCCTGCTGGGCATGTCAGGGCCGCGGGGAACCCACCGACGCTGACCTGGTGCTGCTGTGGAGCGATGGACATAAGTCCTACTTTGGGGTGAGAGAGAGTGTGTAGGTGAAGGACATCAGGAGATGGTTAGGGTTTATCTTTTTCTAAGATGTGTTTGTTAATCAGATAAAATCAGGATCAGCTAATTTCTTTTGGGGAAACTTGTAAAAGTTCTATGTCAAATCCAAAAAAATGGGATTTACATCTCAAATCTTTACATATTTCTAAAACAGATTCTTAAACGATCAGTTTAGTAGTGTGTTAAACATCAAATATTCTTAGAAATTAAGAAAGCTTGCAAAACTAGCAAAACTTTTACTGAAGCTCAATACATTTATACAGTAAACATCTAACACTATTTCCTACGCAATTTCCCATTTTTTAAAAATCTGTTTTCCGAAATAAGTATTAATTCATTACATTTCAGTCAGAATCACAGTCCAAAATAATATAGCAAGATTACTATTATTATTTATTTTTATACTATTATTTATTGTTATATAACCAGCTCGTCTTTCAGCACACACACGCTGGTTATATAAGAGTATATAAATAATAGTGTGTGTGTGTGTGTGTGTAGAGCATTAAAAAGAGCCCCATCGTAGTATTAGGAAAGGCAAAAGTAGCCCAATTATGCTAGAATTTTGCAAACATGGCAACTGTGACAGCAGAAATACAAAAACCGGTGTCCTCCTTATGATGAAGCGTCTGTACATATTAATATCAGGGTCACGTCTTTAATCTAAGTTAAAAGAGTGTGATTTAAATTTGTAAAAAAGGTACAGCATGATGTTAAAGTGTTATTCATGAGGATGATGATGTGTGTGTGGGTTGGACAGTGTGACTAGGCGGAATGAGTGGAGGCTGAAATTAAATTGGGCCACTCGGATGCACACACATGCGTGCACACACACACACAGACTGGCCTGAGGAGGAGGAGGCCAGTCTGTCTCGAAAATGCCATTATGTACTTGCAGATTAAAGCAGATTGTGGCTCATGTAATGCAAAATTCCGTATCAGCTCTGCATCTGTTCCTTCACCTTGATTACAGATCCTTTTAATCCTGTCTCAGTGTCATTCACACCAAAATGATAACAGAGGAAAGAAATTACAAAAAAAATTGTTTTGGAGAGTCCAAGTAATTTTTACATTTTTTTAATCCTACACTAGTGTTGCATTTGTCCAGTTAAATGCTCTCTAGAAGGTTTATGCCCCACCCCCGGGGCGTGTCCTGCTATAAGCCAGCAGTGTGTTAGTAATAAACCATTCAGAAAAGAGAATATTGTGCGGGAAGATGAACAGCCAAAAACACACACCGACAAGCCAGGTTTGAGTGTATTCATATGGAAGTGGGTGGAGTTTGTGTGAGTTGGTGGTCATGTGACTTTCTGGAGGATTGTTTTTGTCTTGCTTCTTCTCTGGCTATCCTGACACTGGCACTGAGAAATCAAATTATGGCTCTTGAGGCTCATGACAGCAGCTTGACTTCTTGTTTCAAAAAATTAACCTTCTTAACTTTTTCATATATTAGTATCTCATTAAATCCGTACTCTAAAAATCTCAATCCAAAAACTCCTGTGTGTATATATGTTTAAATGTTTGTGTGTGAATATGTATGTGCAGGATGCATGGAGTGATGATCATGGCCGAGTCACTCTGGACAGTCAGCAGGATTACGAACTTCTGGATGCACGGAACACTCCAGAAGGCTTTTCACTGCTCTTCAGGAGACCTTTCAGTACCTGCGACCCCCATGACTACGTTATAGAGGCACTGTAGTATTCTCACACACACACACACACACTGCGTAAAATGTCAAATAATTTCAACAACATTCACACTAAGTAGCCCACAAAAGCAGTATGTAAATGTCTATAAGTTTTTATGACTTGATGATTGGTGATTAACACCTTGACAGACAGGTAGGTCACATGACTCTAGCAGTCAATAACAAATACTAATATTTACAAGGAACAGCATGTGTGAACACTCAACACTCCTCTGATTGACAGGAAGGAACCGTCCACCTAATCTACAGCATACTTGATCGGCCAATCCACTCTCTTCACGATCTCAATGTGTCCCGCCTTCAGCCTGGCATTCAGCGAGTCCTTCTGCTGCGTCCCGACACGCCCAGCCCCTCTCTTCCACCGGACGTGCGCATGCTGGAGGTTCTGGCTCCCAACGTCGTTATTCCTGAGCAGGAGACCACCTACTGGTGCTACATGTACCAGCTGCCCCCTAATATCCCCAAGACCCACATCGTCATGGTAACAGTCTGTCAGAATCGTAACTAATCCGTTTATAATAAATTAGAGTATAAAAAAGGTAATATTAATCAGCCTTCTCACATTTTTGTCTCTGAAAATCATCGATGCAGTCCCACTGTGCTTTTTATTATTTTTTTAACAGTGTTCCCACATTTAACACATCATCATGTCAGGATTATTGATTCCTGTAACAGATTCCAGCACTGAATCCTCCTAAGATCAGCCTGCGCCAGCCACATTAATAAAAAACAGAATTCTTGTAGTATTTTATAAACAGGATGAACATGTATTTGCATCAGCTTTAGATCCTGATATCTTCCTCATATTGCTCATCTGCACAGTGGACTCTAGGGTTTATTATCCTCTCGACTAACTCGAAGCTGAAGCAATAGAAATAAATTAGATGTGTAATTTACACGCGCGTGTCTCGGGGGAGCGTCTATCCCATGGAGATATCAAAAAGCCAAAATAAGATGATTGCTTTATCATCTCTCAGATCTCAGTCCTGTTCCCTATTGTCCATCGTTTGCTGCCTCATCTTCCTCTGCCTATATTTTTAATTTACATTTGTTCTTAGTCCCTTTGTATTATTATGTCTCACCTTTACTCGTTTTGATGTTATAGCGTCTTGCGCTGCTTTCACACTTGCAGTTTAGTGTAAGCCCTACAGGAAGAGGACGTGTTTATTTAAATACCAAATCACAGCCGAGATTTTAAAAGTCTGAATTTACAGAGTAGCACTGAATGATGAAAAGCTTTTATTACTATATACACAGATCAGGTATAACACTGTGAGCAGTGAGAGGTGAAGTGAATAAGACTGATGATCTCCTCATCATGGCACCTGTTAGTGGGTGGGATATATTAGGCAGCAAGTGAACATTTTGTCCTCAAAGTTGATGTGTTAGAAGCAGGAAAAATGGACAAGCGTAAGGATTTGAGCGAGTTTGATGAAGGACCAAATTGTGATGGCTAGACCACTGGATCAGAGCATCTCCAAAACTGCAGCTCTTGTGGGGTGTTCCCGGTCTGCAGTGGTCAGTATCTATCAAAAGTGGTCCAAGGAAGGAACAGTGGTGAACCAGCGACAGGGTCATGGGCGGTCAAGGCTCATTGATGCACGTGGGGAGTGAAGGCTGGCCCGTGTGATCCGATCCAACAGACGAGCTACTGTTGCTTAAATTGCTGAAGAAGTTAATGCTGGTTCTGATAGAAAGGTGTCAGAATACACAGTGCATGACGGGTCAGGGCTGTTTTGGCAGGACCAACACAATATTAGGCGGGTGGTCATAATGCTTGATCGGTGTATAACAACATGTGTATTTTTGGGACGTTTACAGATATGACTTTGTAATCTAAGCTGCTCAAATGTTCAGTCTTTGCTAGAAATGATTAGAGTCCATTTTCTATGTACACGATACAAACCTGTTAGTTCCATGCTCAAAACTTTACTTCCTACCTGTAATTAGTTTCTGAAGAACGTATAAGTTCAATAGGGTTTCATCTTCTGCGCTCATTAAATGTGTATAGAGACATTAGGAGGAAAAATAAAGCTTGGACTGAAGTCACAGAGGTCGCTGGTGTCTCTGGTGAAGCTAGTACAGACATCTCACTTTGCTAATCTAATCTAGTCTGAGAAGGTAGCTGGTGTGCAGCCAAGTAAAATCAAACCGGAACATTCTATATAAGCGAAAGGTCTGCATGGAAATAGTTTAGTGGATTTAAAGATTAGTACACCTTAAATGTTTATTTAAGTAAGCATCATTGTGACATTTTAGATTTTCAAACATTTGAAACAAGTGAATGTTTATGTCATTAAAGATAATAACATTGTGTAATTTCCCCTCCTTGAACTGCCACCTTATTGTGGTGGAGGGGTTTGAGTACCCAAATGAACCTAGGAGCCATGTTGTCAGGGGCCTAGTGCTCCTGGTAGGGTCTCCCAAGGCAAACGGGTTCTAGGTGACGGGTCAGACTAAGAGCGGTTCAAGACTCTTATGGAAGTGAAATCAAGGACTGTTACGTCGCCCGGACTGGCGTCACCGGGGCCCCACCCTGGAGCCAGGCCTGGCGTTGGGGCACGCAGGCAAGCGCCTGGTGGCCGAATCTTTGCCTGCGGGACTCGGCCGGGCACAGCCCGAAGAAACGACGTAGGCCCACCTTCCCGTAGGCCCACCACCCGCAGGAAGGAGCATAAGGGTCCGGTGACATGTGTTTTGGGTAGCGGTCATGGGCGGGGGCCCCGGCGACCCAGACCCTGGACAAAGAATCTGGCTTTTGGGACATGGAATGTCACCTCACTGGGGGGGAAGGAGCCCGAGCTGGTGAGGGAGGTTGAGTGGTACCGGCTAGAGATAGTCGGGCTTGCCTCCACACACAGCCTGGGCTCTGGAACCCAACTCCTTGAGAGAGGTTGGACCCTCTTCTTCTCTGGAGTGCCCCATGGTGAGAGGCGCCGGGCTGGGGTGGGCTTGCTTATAGCCCCCCAGCTCAGCCGCCATGTGCTGGAGTTTTCCCCGGTAAACGAGAGGGTTGTTTCCCTGCGCCTTCGGGCCGGGGATAGGTGTCTCACTGTTGTTTCGGCTTATGGGCCGAACGGCAGTGTGGAGTACCCAACCTTCTTGGAGACCCTGCGAGGGGTGCTGGAAGGTGCTCCGACTGGGGACTCCATAGTTTTGCTGGGGGACTTCAATGCCCATGTGGGCAACGACAGTGATACCTGGAGGGGCGTGATTGGGAGGAACGGCCCCCCTGATCTGAACTCGAGTGGTGTCCTGTTGCTGGACTTCTGTGCTAGTCACAGCCTGTCCATAACAAACACTATGTTCAAGCATAAGGGTGCCCATCAGTACACGTGGTACCAGGACACCCTAGGCCGGAGATCAATGATCGACCTTGTGATCGTGTCATCTGACCTTCGGCCGCATGTCTTGGACACTCGGGTGAAGAGAGGGGTGGAGCTGTCAACCGATCACCACCTGGTGGTGAGTTGGATCCGCTTGCGGAGGAGGATGCCAGACAGACTTGGCAGGCCCAAACGTATTGTGAGGGTCTGTTGGGAACGTCTTGCTGATCCCTCTGTTAGGGGGGTCTTCAACTCCCACCTCCGGGAGAGTTTCAACCAGATCCCGAGGGAGGTTGGGGACATTGAGTCTGAGTGGACCATGTTCTCCTCCTCCATTGTTGATGCAGCCATCCGGAGCTGTGGCCGTAAGGTCTCTGGTGCCGGTCGCGGCGGCAATCCCCGAACACAGTGGTGGACACTGGAAGTAAGGGATGCCGTCAAGCTGAAGAAGGAGTCCTATAGAGTCTGGTTGGCTCGGGGGACTCCGGAGGCAGCTGAGGCATACCGGCAGGCCAAGCGAACTACAGCCGTGGTGGTCTCGGAAGCAAAAACTCGGGTCTGGGAGGAGTTCGGTGAGGCCATGGAGAAGGACTATCGGACGGCCTCAGGGAAATTCTGGCAGACCGTTCAGCGCCTCAGAAGGGGAAAGCAGCTCTCTGCCAACACTGTTTATGGTGGAGCTGGAGAGTTACTGGTCTCGACTGGGGATATTGTCGGATGGTGGAAGGAATACTTCGAGGATCTCCTCAACCCCTCTGACACGCCTTCCATAGAGGAACCAGAGGCCGAGGACTCAGAGGTAGATTCATTCATCACCCAAGCTGAGGTCACTGAGGTAGTTCAGCAGCTCCTTGGTGGAAAGGCACCGGGGGTGGATGAGATTCGCCCTGAGTACCTTAAGTCTCTGGATGTTGTGGGGCTGTCTTGGCTGACACATCTCTGCAACATAGCGTGGCAGTCAGGGACAGTGCCTCTGGACTGGGTGACCGGGGTGGTGGTCCCTCTTTTTAAGAAGGGGGACCGGAGGGTGTGTTCCAACTATAGGGAGATCACACTCCTCAGCCTCCTGGGGAAAGTCTATTCCAGAGTACTGGAGAGGAGAGTCCGACCGTTAGTCGAACCTCGGATACAGGAGGAGCAATGCGGTTTTCGACCTAGTCGTGGAACACTGGACCAGCTCTATACCCTCCACAGGGTGCTCGAGGGTTCGTGGGAGTTTGCCCAACCAGTCCACATGTGGCATTCTGTGGGAGGTGCTCTGGGAGTATGGGGTCCGTGGCCCTCTGTTAAGGGCTGTTTGGTCTCTGTATAACCGGAGCAGGAGCTTGGTTCGCATTGCCAGCTGTAAGTCAGATGTGTTCCCAGTGCATGTTGGGCTCCGATAGGGCTGTCCTTTGTCACTGGTTCTGTTCATTGTTTTTATGGACAGAATTTCTAGGCGCAGCCAGGGGCTGGAGGGAGTCCGGTTTGGGGACCACAGGATTTCATCGCTGATTTTTGCAGGTGATGTTGTCCTGTTGGCTTCTTCAAGCCTGGACTTACAGCATGCACTGGGGCGTTTTGCAGCTGAGTGTGAAGCGACTGGGATGAGGGTCAGCACCTCCAAATCGGAGGCCATGGTTCTCGACCGGAAAAAGGTGGCTTGTACCCTTCAGGTTGGAGGGGAGGTTCTTCCTCAAGTGGAGAAGTTTAAGTATCTCGGGGTCTTGTTCACGAGTGAGGGAAGGATGGATCGTGAGATTGACAGACGGATCGGTGCAGCGGCAGCAGTAATGCGGTCTATGTACCGGTCTGTTGTGGTGAAGAAGGAGCTGAGCCGGAAGGCGAAGCTCTCGAT
The DNA here is from genome assembly GCA_033459395.1 of Hemibagrus guttatus. Classification (NCBI taxonomy): domain Eukaryota; kingdom Metazoa; phylum Chordata; class Actinopteri; order Siluriformes; family Bagridae; genus Hemibagrus; species Hemibagrus guttatus. Next base: position 23,773,716 of record JAUCMX010000015.1, on the reverse strand, counting down.
TTACCAGTCAATCTACGTTCCTACTCTCACCTATGGTCATGAGCTCTGGGTCATGACCGAAAGGGTAAGATCCCGGATACAAGCGGCCGAAATGAGCTTCCTCCATAGGGTGGTGGGGCCCTCCCTTAGAGATAGCGTAAGTAGCTCTGTCACCCGGGAGGAGCTCGGAGTAGAGCCGCTGCTCCTCCACATCGAAAGGGGGCAGTTGAGGTGGCTCGGGCATCTGTTTCGGATGCCTCCGGGACGTCTCCCTGGAGAGGTGTTCCAGGCATGCCCCACCGGGAAGAGGCCCCGGGGAAGACCCAGGACACGCTGGAGAGACTCTGTCTCTCGGTTGGCCTGGGAACGCCTCAGGGTCCCTCCGGAAGAGCTGGAGGAAGTGTCTGGGGAGAGGGAGGTCTGGGCATCCCTACTTAGACTGCTGCCCCCGCGACCATGCTCCGGATAAGCGGAAGATAATGGATGGACATTGTGTAATAGAGCACTTTATAGATAGAATCTTCTCCAAGATTCAACTGCTTATAAAACTGAGCTGCAGTAAACAGTGAGAGTATTGATGCAGCTGTAAAGGCAAAGGGTCAGGAGTAATATTGACCATACAGTCCATTTCTTCTGTTTTGTGTATGATGCTTTAGGGAAACTGGAACAGGAGCAGTGAAGCTTAGATCATCAGCTGGAGAGAGAGTGGGAGAGAGGAGGAGGGGGGGGACAGAGAGAGAGGGAGGAAGGGAGAGACAGACAGAGAGGGAGAGAGAGAGACAGAGAGGGAGAGAGAGAGAGACGGACAAAGACAGAGAGAGAGGCAGACAGAGAGAGAGACAGACAGACAGAGTGAGACTGAGCGAGAGACAGAGTTCAGAGTGATGTTTTAAAGGGTCTCCTAGACAGCATTGTACAGGTTTAATAAGATGTCTGTTATAAAACATTTATAAGCAGTAAATGTAATAAATGTTTGTGTGCAGTATGAGGCGGTGGTGAGCGAGGGGAATGAGGCCATTGTGCATCATATGGAGGTGTTCGAATGTTCTCCTCACATGGACTCGGTTCCTCAGTACAGCGGCTTTTGTGACTCCAAGATGAAGCCACCGAAGCTGAACTCCTGCAGACACGTCCTGGCAGCGTGGGCCCTCGGAGCTGAGGTGAACACACACTAGTTACTAGTTTATATCGTCTCATTGATTTTAGCGATGTTTATAAACAGTCATGACAAAAACAACTTTATCATCTGTTTATTCTGCTAGAGAATTGGTTGCCAGGTCTCTATTTATCCTGCAGAAATGAACTACTTTTAAACCACTGCACAATTCATTTGATTAAAGTTACAGTGTGTGATTGAGATGCGCTGAAACTCAGAATTCTCTATCACTACATAAATATTCCCTTCAACGTAAACTTCATGGATTGGAATAAACACGTCAGCGATTAACGTACTAAAGAAATAAGTAGTAAGTAGTGTTTATCAAACTAAATACTTAATTACTGAAGACTTGGTTATGTTAATTACTTGCGAATAAATTACTTGAACCTTACTGTAACGGTTCCTCAGATTCACCTGAACATCTGCCTAGGCTAGAACACCTGAAGGCTAGGGCAGTAGGCGGAGCTTTCTGAACTGACAGGTCACATGATTGACAGGTGATTCAGACTTTATGCTTAAATACGTGTTTATAAGAAGATGATACAAAAACGAATGAAGGTGATTTAAACTTCCTCTTCCTAGACGTACATTTCCCAATGGGATGAATAAAGTATCTATCTATCTGTCTGTCTGTCTGTCTGTCTGTCTGTCTGTCTGTCTATCTATCTCCTCATCATCCTCATCACTCATATTGTGTGGAACATTTTGTAAGTGGAACATTTTTCACAAGCGGTGCTCTGTGATCGGCGTGGATAATTCAGGGCTGCGCAGGTAACCGAGAGCCGCTGCAGCATTCAGCTGTCTCTATAGATACACACAGGCAGCTCGCCCACGCTCGCTCGGTGCCAGTCATGTAGCTGAATGGCACCGAGAGACAAGAGACACCAATTACTGAATTACACGAGAGGAAAACCAGCACAAAACATCTTCCTCCTTCTGACGCCGAGCTGGAGAGATGCGATTAGCCCCAAAAAAAACAAAACAAATTGAAGCCTTTATTTGTGAGGGTTTCAAAAAAAGCTGTTGATTGTTTTTGCTTCTTTACATTAATTATTCATTTTAGATCCGAACAGAAATGATGCATTTCATATAAAATGAAGAAGGAAAAAAAAAGAAGCAGGAAGAGAAGAAAGCACTGAAAGAGGAGGAGGAAGAAAATCAGGCCGGTTATGTAAAGCAGTTCTTGGACAGTGTTTTTATAATGCTCTTAAATAAAGGCTGTGTTTTTTCTTCTTTCTTTTCTTTTTTTTTTAAATAAAAACAGCAATCGTAGAAGAGATGAGTGTACAGAGCTGCTGGGTTTGAGTCAGCGCTGGAGGTCTGTCTCAGTCCAGTGATTCACAATCAATCATACACAAATACCACAGTACCGTCCAGTTCCACGTCCTGATTGGTCAGATGGTGTTGTTAATTTTCTAGGCCAGCAGCTCTGACTGTAATGCGGGTTTATATTCATGCAAGTCTATAGCGTTTCCATAGTAACGGCTCATTTACATGGACACAAAAACACACACACACACACCATCCGTTTTATGTCTGAAACTTGAGACTCCTTCCATAAATTTACAGAAAGATTGCTGAATATTCTGGCATTTTTAGGAGAGAGACGTTTACACTGTGTGTGTGTGTGTGTGTGTGTGTGTGTGTGTGTGTGTGTGTGTGTGTGTGTGTTTAGCCGTTCTACTACCCCTCAGATGCCGGCCTTCCGTTGGGTGGAGAAGGTTCCTCCAGGTTCCTTCGTTTGGAGGTGCACTATCACAACCCACTCCACATCTCTGGTAAGGATACACACACACACAAACACACACACACAGAGTCCAATTAGGGCATTTCGATTTCTGTAACCGTTATGACTCATCTTTCTTGTCTCTGCTGTAACCACCTGATCACCCGCTCGCATTAAGCAGCTCCTCCTCCTCTTCCTCACTTTTCCACACTTCTTGTTTTAAAACCTTCTTCCTTGAATCATATTTACTTTTTTTATTCATAGCTTATGGCTTTTGTCATTTTTAATGTGTGTGTGTGAGGGGTATAGGTAATGAATCTACAAAATTTACTTACAAGTCTTTGTAACAATAATATAACAGAAAATCACTTAATCAAACAGAGAAGATTTGAAGTCATTAGAAATGCAGCATTGGTATAAAAAAATAGACTCTTCTTTGTTTCTTTTATTAAAATCACAGACTTTCTCAGAACTTATGTAGAAACCTTATTCAAGCAGCAGAGCTAGACATGAGCTCAATTATACACAGTGTGTGTGTGTGAGAGAGACAAGTGTACACAAACATAGATCCTTAAAGAATAAGAATAGAATACAATAAAACTGAAAAATGTATTTTTTATTATATGTATATACTCTGATCAGGCATAACATTATGACCACCTGCCTAATATTGTGTTGGTCCCCGTTTTGCTGCCAAAACAGCCCTGACCCGTCATGCACTGTGTATTCTGACACCTTTCTATCAGAACCAGCATTAACTTCTTCAGCAATCTGAGTAACAGTAGCCTGTCTGTTGGATCGGACCACACGGGCCAGCCTTCGCTCCCCACGTGAGCCTTGGCCGCCCATGACCCTGTCGCCGCTTGACCACTGTTTCTTCCTTGGACCACTTTTGATAGATACTGACCACTGCAGACCGGGAACACCTCACAAGAGCTGCAGTTTTGGAGATGTTCTGATCCAATGGTCTGTCTAGCCATCACAATTTGGTCCTTCATCAAACTCACTCAAATCCTTACACTTGTCCATTTTTGCCCATAAGGCGTTTTATCAGTCATCCTGGATTGGATGTGATGTTATGACAAAGTCCAAAGCATCCCAAGTCCAAAGGTTTACGGAGTCTTGAGAGTTCGCTTGTACAGAAATACACCAGACTTTTAATAATAATATTTGGTCCTTCATCAGACTCGCTCAAATACTTACGCTTGTCCATTTTTCCTGCTTCTAACACATCAACTTTGAGGACAAAATGGTCACTCGCTGCCTAATATATCCCACCCACTAACAGGTTTTACAATTTTGTCTAACATCTAGGACTGTTTGTTTGTATGTTTATTGTTTCTTATGTTCTGTAAAGCTGCTTTGAGACAATGCTCTTTGTTAAAAGCGCTATACAAATAAAATTGAATTGAATTGAATTGAACAGGTGCCATGATGAGATCATCAGTCTTATTCACTTCACCTGGCACTGCTCACAATGTTGTGGCTGATCGGTGTATTTTTAAAAAAGTGAAAATTGTTTATTTTTCACTGGAAAAGTAAAGAAAGCTGTAAATGCAGCTCAGGTACTGAAACACCTGTGACTGTGAGTGAGATGTTGGTTAGCCAGAAACTAAGGAACATTCTGAAAGAATCTTTTACTGGTTAAAATGAGCATTAGAGTGGTTCTGTTGCAGGATAAGGGTCTGTCAGATACAGCCATTGTCAGATATACAAATATAATGTGTGTGTGCTTGTGTGTTCCAGGGCGTCGTGACTCCTCAGGTATTCGTCTGTGGTTCACTTCGTCTCTGAGACGCTTTGACGCCGGGATCATGGAGCTCGGTTTGGTCTACACGCCTGTCATGGCCATCCCTCCTCACCAGCACACCTTCCAGCTCACAGGCTACTGCACGGCCGAGTGCACACGCACGGTACACACTCCAGAAATATCCAGAAGCTGGAACATCGTTTGTGCATACATGTATTCAGCAAACTAATTAGAGTTTAGCTTGTTGCCTGAATTTGATTCAGTTTACTGAATCGATTCTTTTGAATCACTCATTTCAGTTAATCAAATGTCCAAAGCATATAGTAGATATACTCTAATACATTTCACATTCATAAACAAACTATTAGAAAACACATAAGCACATTATTTTAAAACATTTGTTTTTTTTCTGAAAGTTCCACTGGTGCTGGTGTCTTGTGGCTCTGCAGTCCACTTAGAGAGAATCACACACTGATTTTAGTTCCAGATGTTAAATTACTTCCTTAATCACCAAGGAACTGAGAAACGTCCTAAAACTTGAGACCTGAGCTCATTAGCTAGTGTGAGCACAAAGAGGCTGAAAGCTAATCCTTAGTTAACATAATACAAAAGCAGTCGCATGTAGAATTCACTGATTTAGTTTTGTTAGAAATATGGATGGACTCCTTGAAGCTGTGCGATGCTAAAAATTTAAATCACATCAAGACTTTTACAAGAAAAATACAATTAAAGAGAGATACTATGTATGAAAATGTAGTCAGTAGAAATTTTCTTTGGAAATTCAATTACCAAAAGTGTGCAGATGCATAATTTCTTTTTATGTTTTATCTGCAGAAAACAAAAACACGGCTATTTTAAATTTGATATCTATTACATCAACATTATTTAGTTTTGGAGAAATATTTTCTTGTAGTCTTTTGCTGCTCAACTCTTTTATTAAATCTGCCACCTGTAGAACCTGGAGATCGCTCAAAGGAACGATCTGTGTGTGTGTATGTTTATCACTCCCACTCGTCCTCTACAGGCGCTGCCTCCTGGAGGGATCCATATTTTTGCATCGCAGCTGCACACACACCTGGCGGGTCGAGGCGTCCGCACCGTACTGGTGAGAGGAGGCAGAGAGGTGGAGGTGGTGCAGGAGGACAAGCACTTCAGTGCACACTATCAGGTAGAACACACATATAAACACAAACCCACACACAAATATACATATTTATACTGCTCCCGGCTCGACCCCACACATCCTACGGAATGTTGAATATTAAGAAAAATTTGAGAAGGTGCGAGATTAGATTTATTCAGCATTAACACCTTTCTCTCTCCATCTCTCTCTCCACTATCTCCATCTCTTAGATCATCCGCATCCTCAGAAAGATGGTGACTGTTCTGCCAGTAAGTTCTCCACGCCAGCACGGCTAAAACAGGACTTGTATTTATCCAGGGAAAAAACAGAGATAACACAGACATTACAGGAAAAGCCTGGAGGCAACAAGCCACCAACAAAAGAACAGATCTGCTGCATTTAGACTGTCAATATCAGCTCCCACACACACAGCGAGAGCCGCCAGTTTCGCACTGACCTGCCAAACACAGAGCCGGTTTTAAATATCCAACTACAAATAGCAGCTGATCACAAGATCACAAGTGCAATCTCTCTCTTTCTCTCTCTCTCTCTCTCTCTCTCTCTCTCTCAGGGTGATGTGCTTCTGACAAAATGCACTTACAACACAGAAGACCGAGTCACAGCCACAGTGGTGAGTGTGAACATACGATACAAACACTAGCTCTCTCATCACTTTTATTTTACTATAACAGAACGTCCCGGAGTGTTTCATTCCTTTTCCTTTGCAGCATTTTAACAATGATGACATCATACTTTTATCTGTTCACATATAACAACGTAGAATAGTATAGAATACAATTCGTAGATTTAAACAGGCAACCTGAAAAGAATGATAATATGATGCATTTTTGCTCATTTAATTTTATTCATTTTAAATTCTTTAGCTTTAACATCATCTCACAGCTTTGACGTCAACCCTCATCATTCCCTCTTCCTGTGGAGACTGAATCTGGTCTAAGGCAGCCATGCTTTTAACAAAATGAGTCTAAAATAGCCAATTAAATGGTGGTGTGTGTGTGTGTGTGCGCAGGGTGGATTTGGGATCATGGAGGAGATGTGCGTGAATTATGTGCACTATTACCCACGTACACAGCTGGAGCTCTGTAAGAGTCATGTAGACCTGGATTACCTGCAGAGATACTTCAGCATCATCAACAGGTGCTTGTGCTTTTATTTATTTTTAATTTCTAAATCAGGTCTATGATTTGCAGTGAATGAGCTGTTACTATAGAAACGATAACGTGTTATTATAACCCTGTAATTTGTTGTTATTCCTGTCAGATTCCATGGTGGTGAGAGCTGCAGCTGCTCTCAGACCACAGTGGAGGACCAGTTCTCCTCCGTGACCTGGGACTCCTTCAGTGCCGAGGTGCTGGACTCCCTGTACACCACTTCACCCATCTCCATGCACTGTAACCAGTCCACTGCCGAGCTGTTTCCTGTGAGTTCTCACACTGTTAACCTGCTCATGCTAGCAGACTGGTACACACCAAAACACTCGTTTCATTGGTTCACTGGAACAAATGGTATAAGGTTCTGTGTTCAAAGCAGGAAAATTATTGTGTTAGAAGTTCCAGACTGAAATCTATTAATACATTTATTACATTAATTATTAACCTCCTTAATGCTCACATTCAATACTACGCTATACACCATCGAACATCTCTCAAGTGTGTTGAGATGAAACTAACCACACTCCTGTATTAGTCTTCACCTCCCTAAAGCACAGTGTGAATTTGATTAAGATCTGAGAGTGTCTGATTTTCACCTCATACATGCTAAGTGGTTAGGCTGTGTGTTTTATTTTTGGGGCAAAAATTTGAAACTTTTCTAATTTTCATGAAATTCCCACAGTGAGTCAGGATCACCACCACTAACACAGAGGTGTACTTACTTTCATCATCTCTCACTCCAGACATGAGACCTGAGCTTCTAACTTCCTAAATATTACACTCAGTAAAATATGATGAAGAGATGAGAGTCAGATTTTTGACCCAAAAACGCTAAGGGTTTAGTCTTTGTGCATAAAATAGCTGTACTACAGTTTAGTGCAGTAGAGTATAGCATAGTATACTACACTACACTATACTACACTATTCTGCATTACACTGTACTACACTATGCTATGCTGCACTACACTGTACTACACTACACTATACTACACTATACTGTACTACACTATTCTGCACTACACTATACTGCACTACACTATACTGTACTACACTATACTGCACTACACTGTACTACACTACACTATACTGCACTACACTATACTGCACTACACTATACTACACTATACTGCTGCACTACACTGCACTACACTACACTATACTACAGTATTCTGCATTACACTGTACTACACTATGCTATGCTGCACTACACTGTACTACACTACACTATACTACACTATTCTGCATTACACTGTACTACAGTATGCTATGCTGCACTACACTGTACTACACTACACTATACTACACTATACTGCACTACACTATACTACACTATACTGCTGCACTACACTGCACTACACTACACTATACTACACTATTCTGCATTACACTGTACTACACTATGCTATGCTGCACTACACTGTACTACACTACACTATACTACACTATTCTGCATTACACTGTACTACACTATGCTATGCTGCACTACACTGTACTACACTACACTATACTACACTATACTGCACTACACTATACTACACTATACTGTACTACACTATTCTGCACTACACTGTACTACACTACACTATACTACAGTATTCTGCATTACACTGTACTACACTATGCTATGCTGCACTACACTGTACTACACTACACTATACTACACTATTCTGCACTACACTATACTACACTATACTGTACTACACTATTCTGCACTACACTGTACTACACTACACTATACTACAGTATTCTGCATTACACTGTACTACACTATGCTATGCTGCACTACACTGTACTACACTACACTATACTACACTATTCTGCATTACACTGTACTACACTATGCTATGCTGCACTACACTGTACTACACTACTACTAGTACTAGACTATTCTGCACTACACTGTACTACACTATGCTATGCTGCACTACACTGTACTACACTACACTATACTACACTATTCTGCACTACACTATACTACACAAACTGCTATACTGCACTACACTGTACTACACTACACTATACTACAGTATTCTGCATTACACTGTACTACACTATGCTATGCTGCACTACACTGTACTACACTACACTATACTACACTATTCTGCACTACTACTATACTACACTATACTGTACTAACTATTCTGCACTACACTGTACTACACTACACTATACTACACTATTCTGCATTACACTGTACTACACTATGCTATGCTGCACTACACTGTACTACACTACACTATACTACACTATTCTGCACTATACTATACTATACTACACTATACTGTACTAGACTATTCTGCACTACACTGTACTACACTATGCTGCACTACACTATACTGTACTACACTATTCTGCATTACACTGTACTACACTACACTATACTACACTATGCTGCACTACACTATACTACACTATACTGTACTACACTACACTATACTACAGTATTCTGCATTACACTGTACTACACTATGCTATGCTGCACTACACTGTACTACACTATACTACACTATTCTGCATTACACTGTACTACAGTATGCTATGCTGCACTACACTGTACTATACTACACTATACTGCACTACACTATACTACACTATACTGCTGCACTACACTGCACTACACTACACTATACTACACTATTCTGCATTACACTGTACTACACTATGCTATGCTGCACTACACTGTACTACACTACACTATACTACACTATACTGCACTACACTATACTACACTATACTGTACTACACTATTCTGCACTACACTGTACTACACTACACTATACTACAGTATTCTGCATTACACTGTACTACACTATGCTATGCTGCACTACACTGTACTACACTATACTTACTACACTATTCTGCACTACACTATACTACACTATACTGTACTACACTATTCTGCACTACACTGTACTACACTACACTATACTACAGTATTCTGCATTACACTGTACTACACTATGCTATGCTGCACTACACTGTACTACACTACACTATACTACACTATACTGCACTACACTATACTACACTATTCTGCACTACACTGTACTACACTACACTATACTACAGTATTCTGCATTACACTGTACTACACTATGCTATGCTGCACTACACTGTACTACACTACACTAACTACACTATACTCACTACACTATACTACACTATACTGCTCACTACACTGTACACACTACACTATACTACAGTATTCTGCATTACACTGTACTACATATGCTATGCTGCACTACACTGTACTACACTACACTATACTACACTATACTGCACTACACTATACTACACTATACTGCTGCACTACACTGTACTACACTACACTATACTACAGTATTCTGCATTACACTGTACTACACTATGCTATGCTGCACTACACTGTACTACACTACACTATACTACACTATTCTGCACTATACTACACTACTCTGCACTACACTATACTGTACTACACTATTCTGTACTACACTATACTACACTATACTACACTATTCTGCATTACACTGTACTACACTATGCTATGCTGCACTACACTGTACTACACTACACTATACTACACTATTCTGCACTACACTATACTATACTATACTACACTATACTGTACTAGACTATTCTGCACTACACTGTACTACACTATGCTGCACTACACTATACTGTACTACACTATTCTGCATTACACTGTACTACACTACACTATACTACACTATGCTGCACTACACTATACTACACTGTACTGTACTACACTATTCTGCATTACACTGTACTACACTACACTATACTACACTATGCTGCACTACACTATACTACACTGTACTGTACTACACTATTCTGCACTACACTGTACTACACTACACTATACTACACTATGCTGCACTACACTATACTACACTACACTATTCTGCACTACACTGTACTACACTATGCTGCACTACACTATACTGTACTACACTATTCTGCATTACACTACACTATACTACACTATGCTGCACTTTACTATACTACACTACACTGTACTAAACTATTCTACACTACACTATACCTCTGTGTGTTTGGAGTGTGTTAGTCTTTACCTCCATAATGTACAGAGTGAATCTGGTGAAGATCTGAGATCGTCTGTTTTTCACCCCAGACACGCTAAGGGGTTAGCCTGTGTGTTTTATTTTTACACAAAAATTGAACATTCTCAAAATTTCATCAAAAATTCACACAGTACAACAGGAAGCCCAACACTAACAGAGGGGTGCACTTAGTTTCATAACATCTCCCTGAGATCTGAGCCTCGCACATCCTAAATATTACATTGAGTATAACAGATGTTTCAGACTCACTAATACCACATTTTTTACTCATTTAAGTGCACTTTCTCCAAATATATTATTGTTGGGAGATATTAATATACATATGAACAGTACCACCAATATTCTCACCAGGGACTTTTTATCCTGTCTGGATAGTTTTGGTCTTCAGCAATTCATAGATTTCCCGACTCATTTGAAAGGACATATTCTGGACTTGGTTTGCTGTTCTGGACTTGTGCCTCGTGACTGTTCTTCAATTGATCTTCCGTTCTCTGATCACTTGCTGATATCTTTCAGTATCAGTTCTACCTTATCCCAACTAAAACAGTCACGTTCAGTTTCTTTCCGCAATATTAAACACATTGACTTATCTCTTCTTTCTAATGGGATTAACAGCCTGCCTGGAACTGAGGATTTACTCACCACTGACGACCTCGTCTTCCACTACAACAATAGTCTTCATAGCTTTCTCAATGCTCTTGCTCCTCTGAAAACCCGGACTGTCTCTTTTACTCATTCCACACCATGGTACACACCTGAGCTCCGTCAGCTTAAAGCTAGAGGTCATCAATTAGAACGTCTTCACTTAAAAACTGGCCTTACTGTTCATAAACAAATGTATCATAACCATCTGCTTCAATATAAGGATGCTATTTCTACTGCAAAATCTATCTACTATTCTAACTTGATTGTCAGGTGCAGGTAATACAAGAGTTCTTTTCTCAACTTTTAACAGGTTATTACGGCCGCCAGATACTCTCCCACCTCACCGTTACTCAACTGCTCAATGTGATCATTTTATGACATTTTTTAGATCTAAAATTGACAATATTCATCATCAGCTGCCCTCTCTGAACACCTCATTTTCCATTTCTTTTCTTACACCCTCTGCTTCTTCATTATCTAGTTTTAAACTGCCAACTATTGCTGAAGTTTCACAGATTATTCATGAATCCAAACCTTCAACTAGTCAGTTAGATCCTCTCCCAACCTATTTAGTAAAAACCTGCTTGCCTTCTTTATCCGCTTTAATAACTAACATTATACATTCTTCTTTGAATTCTGGTCATGTTCCATCATCCCTTAAAATTGCTGCAATAACACCTATACTTAAAAAACCTGGTGCGGATCCCAATAACCTTAATAATTTTCGTCCTATCTCAAATTTACCATTTTTATCCAAAATACTTGAAAAAATAGTTGCAGGTCAGATTCATGATCACTTAACTACCAACAACCTGTTTGAAGAATTTGAGTGTGGTTTTCGTACATCTCATAGCACTGAGACGGCACTCGTAAAAATCACAATCTTCTAATGCCAGCAGATTCTGGTCTTTTAACAATTATTTTTCTGGATCTGAGTGCAGCTTTTGACATCTCTCATAACATTCTCCTTGAACGGCTTGCCTCTCTTGGCATCTCTGGCACATGTCATGACTGGTTTAAATCATATCTTTCCCACCGTTCAGAGTTTGTTAAGCTTAAAAATTTTAGATCACAATCATCTTCTGTTATTAGAGGTGTTCCTCTAGGTTCCGTACTAGGCCCTCTTTTATTTATCATCTATCTTTCCCTTTCCTCTTGGCAAAATCTTTCATAAACATAATATTAATTTTCATTCTTATGCGGATGATACTCAGCTCTACCTGTCCACAAAGCCTACTTCCATGCTTCCTCCTGCTGTTCTTTCAGTCTGTCTAAATGAAATTAAATCCTGGTTTTCTTGCAACTTTCTCCAAATGAATACCAATAAAACAGAAGTCCTTCTCGTTGGCTCTAAGTCCACCTTAGCCAAGGTTGATAGTTTTTCATTAAATATTGGTAATTCCACTGTTTTTCCTTCCCCTCAGGTAAAGAGTTTGGGTGTCATCCTTGATAGCACTCTATCCTTTGAGGCTCATGTTAATAATGTCACTCGGTCTGCATACTTTCACCTCCGCAATATTAATCGCCTCCGCCCAATTTTGACGCAGGACAGTACTGCCATATTAATTCAATTCAATTCAATTCAATTTTATTTGTATAGCGCTTTTAACAAAGAGCATTGTCTCAAAGCAGCTTTACAGAACATAAGAAACAATAAACATACAAACAAACAGTCCTAGATGTTAGACAAAATTTTCCCTAGTGAGCGAGCCTGAGGTGACTCAGGCGACTGTGGCAAGGAAAACTCCCTTAGATGGTATTAGGAAGAAACCTTGAGAGGAACCAGACTCAAAAGGGAACCCATCCTCATCTGGGTGACACACGGAGAGTGTGATATGAACAATGTCCTTTCTGCATTAGTTGTGTGATGCAGATACAGCATGTGTAGAATGTTGTGTGTAAAATGTCCACATAGGGTTGGCAGTGCTGCTTTGAATACTCCAGTCCTCAAAAAGCAGAACCCGGCTGGAGCTGGTCCATCTCTGGATGCCACCGGAGCTGGCACAATCTCTGTGTGACTCGGGGATGGGTAGAAGAAGGGAAACAAATGGAAAGGAATTAGCGTAGCTGCTATTCATAATATTAGCAGGCACTAGATGATAATGTGCATTTAATCGGATGTATTGGAGTACAAAGTTATGGGATGTATTACGTGTATGCCTGGCTAAAGAGATATGTTTTTAGTCTACGTTTGAACTGGGAGACTGTGTCTGAGCCCCGAACACTGTCAGGAAGACTGTTCCAAAGTTTAGGAGCTAAATACGAAAAAGCTCTACCCCCTTTTGTAGACTTTGATATTCTGGGAACTACCAGTTCGGAGTTTCGAGATCTTAAGGAGCGTGATGGATTGTAATGTGTTAGAAGACTGGCTAGATACGTGGGAGCTGAACCATTTAGGGTCTTGTATGTAAGTAGAGCTAGTTTATAATCAATTCTAAATTTAACAGGTAGCCAGTGCAGGGATGATAATATTGGGGTTATATGGTCATACTTTCTTGACCTGGTAAGGACTCTGGCTGCATTCTGGACTAACTGTAGCTTGTTTATTGAAGATGCAGGACAACCACCTAGTAATGCATTACAATAGTCCAGTCTGGAGGTCATGAATGCGTGAACTAGCTTTTCAGCATCAGATACAGATAAAATGTTCCTAAGCTTGGCGATATTTCTGAGGTGGAAGAAGGCTATTTTTGTAATATCGGAAATATGTTTTTCAAAGGACAAACTGCTGTCTAATATTACGCCCGGGTCTTTCACTGTAGAGCTAGTAGTAATAGAACATCCTTCTAAGTACAAGTTGAATTGTGAGAGCTTCTGTGTACTGGTTTTTGGACCAATCAGTAATATCTCCGTCTTATCAGGATTTAGTAATAGAAAATTATCAGTCATCCAATCTTTAATATCTTTAACACACTCTGTTAATCTAGACAGTTTAGATATTTCATCTGGTTTTGATGAGATATATAACTGTGTATCGTCAGTGTAACAGTGGAAACTAATCCCATGCCTTCTAATGATGTTGCCTAAGGGAAGCATGTATATTGAGAAAAGCAGAGGTCCTAAAACTGAACCTTGTGGGACCCCATATTTCACTGGCATTACACTGGACAGTTCTCCATTTAAATCTACAAACTGGTATCGATCAGACAGGTAGGATCTGAACCATTTTAATGCCTGTCCCTGAATACCTATGTGATTTTGTAAGTGGTCTACGAGAATGTTATGATCTAAAGTGTCGAATGCAGCACTAAGATCAAGTAAGACTAATATTGAGATGCAGCCTTGGTCCGAAGCTAAAAAATATATAAAAATATTAGTCCATGCCCTTGTTACATCACGTCTGGATTACTGTAACTCTGTTCTTTTTGGCTTGCCTTCTAAAATTCTTCATAAATTTCAATTGGTACAGAACTCTGCAGCCCGCATTATTACTCGAACTCCTTCTATTGACCATATCACACCAGCTCTTCACCAGCTTCACTGGCTTCCTGTGAAGTTTCGCATTGAGTATAAAATTCTGCTATTCACTTTCAAGGCTCTTCATAATCTTGCTCCACCATATCTGTCTGACCTTCTCCAATTATACACACCCTCCCGTACACTCAGACCTTCTTTTGCTAACCAGCTCACCACACCATCAGCTCGACTGTCCACCATGGGGCTTAGAGCATTCAGTCGCTCTGCACCCGGCCTCTGGAACAGTCTCCCTGCTGACATCAGAAGTATAGACTCTCTGACAACCTTTAAATCCAGACTCAGAACTTACATGTTTAGAACTGAATTTTATATTTGAAACTTGTCCATTATTTTTTCCTTTGTTAATTTATTTTTAAATATTTTATTGTTTTCTATCTGTATGTTTTATATCATGCTGTGTTTTTTGAATGTATTTTTGTAAGGTGACCTTGAGAGCTTGAAAGGTGCCCACAAATAAAATGTATTATTATTATTATTTATAATACAAACACACATGGTTTTCTTTCTCGTCTCCAGGGCAACTGGGAGAAACAGCAGATTCCTGAGGTGTTAGCAGAGCTCCAGCCACGTGCACAAACGTGTGAACCGAGCCGAGGGGTAGATCTGAGTAACGGCCCTACGGAGGTTCAGCCCCAACACAGTGGATAACACAAAGCCTTTCAGCTCCAACACCGACACGCCCACAACCTCCAACCTCCGGGCTGTGATTATAGAAATAATAAAAACATGTCACTGAATTCACATTAAATAGCAAGTTGCGTGATTCAGCTGCGTTTAAACCAGCAGCTGATAAAATGGCTAGAAGTAATTTATTTACAGAGCTCCTGAGAGTTAACTCAAAGTGGGTGTGGTCAGAGGTGAGATATGCAAATGAGAAGTGAAGTGATGTGTCGACTACACCACGGTTTATGCTTCTAGATAGATATTTTACTTCTGCCTCCTAACATTGTCCAGCTGTTTTCATGTGATCATTCAACAGGTGACTAGCGCTTTGCTAATTTCCTTTTGAACTTTGTAAGCTTTAAACATATAAATACATTTAGTTTGTTTGTTTCTTTGTTTATTTAGAAACACCATAATGAAACTAATAGCAACATGTAAGTACAGGTTTAGTCTAAACTTTAATTTGTGCTTGTTTTTGTGCAGTGATTAATGCATGCCTGCTTAGCCAATCAGGAACAAGAGTATTTTTGTGTGCAATAGCTGGTAAATATTTCATTAAAATACAAAAATTTTGTCCAACGGAAGTAAAGCTGGAGTCTGTAATAGCCGTGGAATTCTGACGGGATAAATACAGGGATATCCAGGAAGCACTGAACATGGTGAGGAGGAAATAAAGAAAAAATAAATAATAAACACAAAACTATTAGATAAAACAAAACTTATCAGTCTTACATTTTTATATATATATATATAGCGCAGTTTTTGGTTAGTTAGTCTTATTGTAAATTATTACTTAATACAGCATCTCGTTCCTGATGGTCATTTGAGGAGGAGGTCATTAGCAGGGTGGGAGGAGTCACTGCTCGTCTCTGTGTCCTGATGATGTGCAGGTCTTCAGGTAATGTTGCAGTGGAGTACAGTACAGCGTTATTACCTGTTCTACTATACTGCACTATACTGCAGATGTTTGATCTACTATACTACACTACACTCTGTGAAATATACATTTCATACCCACAGATATAAAGATTTACTCATGATCATCTCTCACTCCAGACCTAAGCCTCTCACTTCCTAAATATTACACTCAGTAAAATATGAAGATACTCATACTCAACACTGCACTTCACTATACCCTACACTACTATACCCTACACTACTCTACTATACCCTACACTACTATACTCTACACTACTATACTCTACACTACTATACTCTACACTATACTACTATACCTACACTATACCCTACACTACTATACTCTCCCATATCTACTATACCCAACACTATACACTACTATACCCTACACTACTATACCCTACACTACTATACTCTACAATATCTACTATACCCAACACTATACTACTATACCCTTACACTACTATACGCTACACTATACTACTATACCCTACACTATACTCTACAATATACTACTATACCCTACACTACTATACTCTACAATATACTACTATACCCAACACTATACTACAAACCTTACACCCATACACTATACTACTATACCCTACACTACTATACTCTACACTATACTACTATACCCTACATTAAAACTCTACAATATACTACTATACCCTACACGTATACTACTATACCCTACACTATACTACTATACCCTACAGTACTATACTCTACACTATACTACTATACCCTACACTAACTACTATACCCTAATACACTATACCCTACACTACTATACTCTACCATATACTACTATACCCAACACTATACACTACTATACCCAACACTATACTACTATACCCTACACTACTATCCCTCTACAATACACTACTATACCCTACACTACTATACTCTACAATATACTACTATACCCTACACTATACTACTATACCCTACACTACACTACTATACCCTACACTACACTACTATACCCTACACTACTATACTCTACAATATACTACTATACCCTACACTACACTACTATACCTACACTACACTCCCTACAAACTCTACACTATATCCCCTAACTACACTACTATACCTCCCTACTACTCTACAATATACTACTATACCCTACACTATACATACTATACCCAACACTATACTACTATACCCTACACTACTATACGCTACACTATACTACTATACCCTACACTACTATACTCTACAATATACTACTATACCCTACACTCCCTACTAACCCTACACTACTATACTCTACAATATACTACTATACCCAACACTATACTACTATCCCCTTACACTACTATACTCTACACTATACTACTATACCCTACACTACTATACTCTACAATATACTACTATACCCTAAACCACTATACTACTATACCCTACACTACTATACCCTACACTATACTACTATACCCTACAGTACTATACTCTACACTATACTACTATACCCAACTACTATACTCTACAATATACTCATACACTATACTACTATACCCTACACTACTATACTCTACACTATACTACTGTACCCAACACTATACTACTATACCCTACACTACTATACTCTACACTATACTACTATACCCTACACTACTATACTCTAAAACTATACTACTATACCCTACACTATACTACTATACCCTACACTACTATACTCTACACTATACTACTATACCTAACACTATACTACTATACCCAACACTATACACTACTATACCCTACACTATACTACTATACTCTACAATATACTACTATACCCTACACTACTATCCCCAACCTATACTACTATACCCTACACTACTATACTCTACACTATACTACTATACCCTACACTACTATACTCTAAAACTATACTACTATACCCAACAACTACTATACCCAACACTATCCCTCCCAAAACTAAAACCGCTACACTATACTACTATACCCTACACTACTATACCCCCTATACTACTATACCCTACACTACTATACTCTACACTATACTACTATACCCAACAACTACTATACCCTACACTACTATACTCTACACTATACTACTATACCCAACACTATACTACTATCCCCCCTATACACTACTATCCCTCTACACTATACTACTATCCCTCTAAAACTATATACTATACCAATACTACTATACCCAACACTATACTACTATACCCTACACTACTATACTCTACACTATACTACTATACCCTACACTATATACTCTACACTAACACTATACCCCCCTACTATACTCCAACACTATACTACTATACCCTACACTATATACTCTACCCTATACTACTATACTCTACACAACTACTATACCCAACACTATATACTCTACACTATACTACTATACCCTACACTATACTACTATACCCTACACTACTATACTCTACACTATACTACTATACCCTACACTATACTACTATACCCTACACTACTATACTCTACAATATACTACTATACCCTACACTACTATACACTATACTACTATACCCTACACTACTATACTCTACACTATACTACTATACCCTACACTACTATACTCTACAATATACTACTATACCCAACACTACACCCAACAAAACCTAAAACCCAACACTATACTACTATACACTACTATACGCTACACTATACTACTATACCCAACACTATACACTATTATACCCAACACTATACTACTATACCCTACACTACTATGTTAGTTGCTTTCGGCTGCTCCCTGTTGGGGGTCGCCACAGCGAACCAACTGGTCCGCACAACAACTTGGCAAATGTTTTACGCCGGATGCCCTTCCTGACACAACCCTCCCATTTTTCCGGGCTTGGGACCGGCACTGCATCCAGTGGCTGGGGTTGAGGCATTGGCTAGGGAAACGAACCCGGGCCTTACTATACTCTACAATATACTACTATACCCTACACTACTACACTCTACAATATACTACTATACCCTACACTTTTACTTTCCCCCAATACCCTACACTACTATACCCCCCTTTCAATATAAATACTATACCCCTTTCAATATAAATACTATACCCTACACTACACTACTATACCCTACACTATACTACTATAAACCTACAACTAAATATACCCTACACTTAAAATTTAAACCCCAGGGTGTTTACATTATGGTGGTGAAGACTAACACAATCCACAGTGTGGATTAATAGAAATAATTCACACTTCACTGAATTCACATTGAACAGCGAGGTTTAGCTGCCTGATCTGTTCATGAAGAGAGAAAGAGCAGTGTAACATTTCAGCACATAACCTTTTCACTTTATTGCTCAGAAACTTGTCGCAGATACATGACTTATCCGATCAGAACGATTTATAGTGTGACTTTTGTGCTGAAGATGTTAAATGTGTTTAAACTCTAGATTCACAAAATGTAAAATGTCACATGGTCTCGGTTATAGCCAGCAGTATGAAGAATAACACTAAACTGGAGGCTGTACACATCCATGACTTAGTGACTTTAGGTGTGTGGCTAAACAAGTTCACAGCTAATCACTCAGAAGAAACAGCAGGACAGACTGAAGAACCGTGAGCTGATGCTCCGTTTTATTTTAGTGTCATTTTTGGCTCAAACTCTTTCTTTTAAATTTGTTAGATACAAGTTTTAATATTAGAGTTAACTTACAAAACGTTTATATTATTAATTCATACATTCTTCTAAACTAGAAAGCATAAAGAGTAAAACCTCTAAAGACTGCTGATGGGAAAAAAGATTTCTGTATCAGGTGTGTATATTTCTGCTGGAAAAGTCGTTTTTTTGGGGGGGGGTGTGTGTGTGTGTGTGTGTGTGTAACAGCAGCAGCTTTATCGTTGTCCCTGAACCTCTGGTTTATTCAGGATGAGAGTGAAACAGATTCATGATGAGAGAGAGAGCGCTATTCAGGATGAGAGAGACAGATTCAGGATAGGAGAGACAAATTAAGGACAAGAGCGAGACAGATTCAGGATAGGAGAGACAAATTAAGGACGAGAGTTAGACAGATTCAGGACGAGGGCGAGATAGATTCAGATCAAGAGAGAGACAGATTCAGGATGAGAGCGAGACAGATTCAGGACGAGAGAGAGAGACAGATTCAGGACTAGAGTTAGACAGATTCAGGTTGAGAGCGAGACAGATTCAGGATGAAAGCGAGACAGATTCAAGACGAGAGTGAGACAGATTCAGGATGTTCACTCGGAGCTGTAGATTCCCTTCACTCTTTTGTTGTCCGGATCAAATGGTGACTTCAGGTGAGCTTTGGCTTTGTAGACCACGCCCATTCTCTCCAGAGTGAACTCACCCCTGCGGATGAAATCTGGGCTCACCTGACGGACACACACACACACACACACACACACACACACAAAGATGTTACAATAATTAGTAAAGAGTAGACTGTGTATCATGTGTGAGATTCAGATGAGTCAAAATGAAATGATTCAGTGATTCAGTAAAATGTTCAAACACACCCTAAGAGACCAAAATCATCACGGAGAGAACAATGTTTTTAAGATCTGGTTTCAGAATGTTTCACTGTCTAGACTTTGATCTTAAAGCTTCTTGATCGTTGTGGTCAGTCAGAACTGAAAGGAATCAGTGCAGAAATGAAGCTTGTGTCTATATCAGGACAATTTGGAGCCTTAAACTCCTAAAACAGACCTTTAAAGAAGCGTTCTTTGCTTTTTCTCTCGATAAGGAAGCCCAGATTCTACAGAGAACCCTAACAGCATTGCCTTCCCTTTAGGAACACTGGACTCTCTGAAGAATCCTAGACGATGACTTTTTTGTCTAATGAGTTATTGTGGGCGTGGCCTGTGCAGCTTTTTAAAAAATGTATTAATTTATTTATTAGGCTCTGATGTTGAGCAGATGTGCTAGCGATACGCTGACCGGAGCCACGGACCAGCTCTGCTCCTTCCTTCAGAGGTATGTTTCCCTTCATTTCATCTCTAAAGATGTTTAATGACCCGGTTTACAGACAGGAGCAAAAGTACTGAGTAAGAAACTGAAGGAATGTCGGTCCACATGTACCACAGGGAGGAACCAAGGAACCACTGGAGAGAATGGTCTGGATCTCTGTGTTGAGTTCACTGTAAACTGAGAAAATGTGTCTAGCTGCTGAAATCTGGGCTCCGTGTCTCAGACATGAACTCGCAGACAGACGGTTTAAAGCGTGACATCGAGGTGATATGACGGTCATGTTGAGGGAAAAGCTGCTCAGCGTCTCGTCCTGCCGTCATTCTGTTTATCACTCCATCTGAGAGTCAGACTCAATCACACCTTTGTTCCCGTCTTCACTTCTAGTCACTTAGTCTCTCTCTCTCTCTCTCCCCATCACTTTTTATTTAAATTCTGTCTAAATACACTCACATCCAGCACCACTAACATTTCTGACCTTTGACCCCAGGATCAGGTGCAGCCATGACTGATCCTCAGTGAGACGGAGATGGAAGGAAGAGCAGCTTCTCTCTTTTCCTTCTTCATCTACACTGATATCAAACCATCACACTTCCTTCATCACAGCAAGCAGACACCTGTGTGTGTGTGTGTGTGTGTGTGTGTCTCACCACTCCTCCATCTGGATCTCGGATGTAACCGTAGCCAATGGTTTTGTTGATGGCGTAACCGAACTCAGCGCGACGCAAATGTCCAACCGGAACGCCGTTACGGAAAATAGCCTCCAATCCGAACATAGGCACTTTTCTATGAGGAAACAGAGGAAACACTTTACTATCTCACACACACACAAAATAAATAAAAACAAATAAACTTCCCATTTCTTCCTGTTTACAGTTTTACTCTCTGCACACCGTGTGTGTGTCTGTGTGTGAGAGAGAGAGAGCATGTGGTTGTGTGTCGATCTGGTTGACAATGTTCTACTTTTAGATGCATTTTATTTCCTCAGAGTCGAAATGTCTAGACACATGATTATAAAACCGTACTGCAGGGGCGTGTTCAGCTTCGGTGTCGAGGCAGGAGACGTGTTAAAAAGCCCTGTTTGTGCTCAGTGTGTGTGTGAGTGTTTGTGGGAGAGTGAGAGAGTGTGTGAGCGATAGTAAGTATGTGTGTGTGAGAGAGTGCAAATGTGTGTGTGTGGGTGAGAAAGAGCGCCAGTGTGAGTGTGTGTGTGTGTGAGTGAGTGTGAGAGCGAGTGTGTGTGTGTGTGTGAGTGTGTGTGTGTGTGTGTGAGGGAGTGTGAGAGCAAGTGTGTGTGTGTGTGTGTGTGTATGTATGTGTGTGTGTGTGTGTGAGAGAGAGAGAGAGAGAGAGAGTGCATGCATGTGTGTGTGTGTGTGTGTGTGAGTGAGTGTGAGAGAGAGAGAAAGAGAGAGTGTGTGTCTCACTCGTCAATGGTGAAGCAGACGATTCTCCTGCGCAGACCGTTAGCCTTCTGCGTCTCCAGAGCCTGACGTCCCAGGAAGGGAATAGACGACTTCAGCTTACAGGTGAACGCAAGCCCCGCCTCCAGGGGCGTGTCATCGGGGCGGAGGTCAGCGTGCCAGTGTCTGTAACCTGAGAAACAAGAAGTGGGCGGAGTTATATCCAGTAACCCCAAAGTTTACAAATCAGCAACCAAGCCAGAGATAAAGCGTGTGTGTGTGTGTTCCACTGGTCATTGTGTTGCTGTAAAAAAAAAGGTAGAACCCTTTAAAGTGTCCATGCAGAAACCATCTAGAACCACAAAAACCTCTTATCCAAGTGTGTGTGTGTGTGTGTGTGTGTGTGTGTGTACAAAAACTCCAACTTGTTGCTTATTATTTCTTTCTAATTATTTAAAACTGCGTCATGGTTCCACACGGAACCCTTTAATGAGGATAAGATCCTGTAATTATCCGAGAACCAGACATGATAACTCCAAATAAACTCCAGGGTCTTGCTCACTGTGTAGAAGCTGGCAGGAGCTCAGCTTCTCCTCTCTTAAAGGTTTTTTTCAGATAGTTAAGGTTCTTAGCGTGCTCAAAGTGTTCTGCACAGAACCTGTAGAAGCTCCTCCCCCAACACCTGGAGACATGACCACACATCTGTTCAGTGTTTGTAAGAAGGAACCGCTGAGGAATTTGGTTGTACTTCCTGCAGGATTAAACAAAAACAAACAAACAAAAACAAACTAATTTTCATGTGGGCGGAGCTAGAAACAGTGCCGATCACTGATTGGTCAGGATCTTGATGACGTCTCTGACTAGAACGGCTTTGTATCAGTAGAAAAGAAACATCAGCTTCATTTTTGAAGTATTTATCTAAAGTTAAATTTATTTGTGAGCTCGGTTTCTTTGACACGCTTTCAACTTTCTAAAGATGAAAGTATTAGCACCATTTTGACTTTGTTCGGCGCACGTCAGCGTAAATCAGTCCGTGTCTCTCGTGTAGTATTTCACTGAAGTCGTTCGTCTGTAAGCTCCGCCCACAACCTCTAGAGAAACCTGTTTGATGCTCTTTGTTAAGTGACAGGAAACGGGTCAGTGTGTGAGTTTTGGATTAGCGACCCTGCGTGTGAAAGGTGTGTGTATTAGAGAACGTGTGTAAACAGAACCTCACCTTTCTCGATGCTGAGCGAGTCGATGGCTCTGTAGCCCGCGTTCTGGGCGCCGTGTTTAGCGCCGGCGGCCATGACGGCCTGATACACTGGCAGGCAGGAGTCTTTAGGGATGTGCAGCTCCCAGCCGAGCTCTCCCACGAAGGACAGACGCATGGCTCGTACCTGCACACACACACACAGTTATTTCTCCAACGAATCAGACACACTGAATTCTGTGGCATCAGCAAGTAAGAAACCCGAGCTGAAAGCATCGTTAAAACAGTACACTCGCTCTTTCAGCACTTGCTATAAATAAACAGGGAGCTCACAGATAACACAAATAAGTGACTCTATGACGCGGCTAATTACTCTCGTGCTACTCCAAGTCTCAGGCATCAAACCACAATGAGTTCCTCAGTGACGTCACACTGAACTCGAAGCTTAACGGTGGCATTTTAGGCGTGCGTGTGTATACAGTACATAAATAAGATTTATTAACGTGTTGGTAAATGAGTGTGTGTGAAACAGACATCCTGGACTTTTCCAGCTGCATTAGCAAAAGTAAAGAAATAAAACTTCAACAAACAAGAGTTTGTGTTGATTCTGCAGGAACTAATTGTAAAAAAGTGCCTGTGTGGCAGAGACAGAGAGAGTTAATTGGAATAAACTGTGTGTGTGTGTGTGTGTGTGTGTGTGTGCTGACGCAGCGCACCATTACTCCCGCTCACTCTCTCAGTTCTCTACAGAGGAGTGTGCACTCGTCTTTTCTGAATCAATCGCTCCGCTGCAGCCTTCAGCACTTTTATTTTGTTTTGTTTTTTTTCTCCAGATGCAGTGAAGCTTCACATTTGATTCACACTAAGTGATTCTTTAACAGATGTTATTCGAATCTAAACAATCGTTGTTATTTTTTTTATCAAACATCTCAGGTCTGTGCATTGTTTTTTTGTGTTAATTGCTTAAAAACAACAACACACACACACACACACACACACACACACACACACACACACACACACACGTCCATATAAAGAGAAACTGACCTTGTGTCCAGCAGCTGTCACTATTTTGTGTGTTGAGAAAGGAAAGGCTTCATTACTCAGATCCGCATCTACAACTTCCTGCAGCAAATCCTGACTACACACACACACACACACACACACACACACAGGAGCTGTTAATCACTCCTGAGCCATGACTGACATGATGAACACCTCTGTATGTAATTAGAAACTATTAATAATTAGAAGTTGTATAATTAGTGGTTAAATTTTTTCAGCACTTGACCAACTGAATTTCACTTCCATCCCTCGCTGAGACTCCAGAAGCTCGAGTTACTAAAAAGCTCACGTGAGAGCAGAAGTCGATACACCCAGAGGAGGAGGCGTGGCCTCTGGGGTATTTATGAAAGGGGAATGGTCTCTGAGGTACTGGTGGAGGAGGCATGGCTTCTGAAGTATTTATGATGGGGGAGTGGCCTCTGAGGTACTGATGAAGGGAGTGTGGCCTCTGAGGTACTGGTGGAGGAGGCGTGGCCTTTGGGGTACTGATGAAGAGGGAGTGGCCACTTCGGAATGTTGTCTCGGCAACGTCACATGAGTTCAGCCAATCACGTATCAGACCTGTGTACTGTGTACAATTAGACGCTGTGTCTCTCCATCAGCGCTTCAGTTAGCAGAAGATCAGATAAAGTTCTTAATGAAATCACTGGATCATGGGCGAGAGTGAGAGACCGGAACAGACTCAGGGCTGTGTGTGTGTTCATAAACACTTTATAAACACACGTCTGTTCACACACGCTAATGTTTCATGAGAAATTAAAGAAATGAGATCATGCTAACGGTGTCTCACTTGCGGCTCACTTCATTATTAGCCATGAGAGGAAGCTGAAGAGGAACTGCCTGAGAACAGGCACGCTGGTGAAGACACTGACCAACACTGCTGTCGGAAATACTCGCTCTCAGACGTCACTGTGAGGGAAACGGCGTACACGTTAATCACTTCATTCATGAACCGGCGTGAGGTCATGTTACCATCCCACACTGATTCACTCAGTGTCTGCTCTACAACTTCCTGTGAATAAGAGTGTGTGTGTGTGTGTGTGTGTGTGTGTGCACGTCACCTCTTGGGTCCCTGGATGCTGATCATGCCCATGTCCTCTGAGTGATCGGTCAGTGTGCAGTTAAAGCCGCGATCCTGCAGAACAGTCAGGATGTGACTCCAGTTATGCTGCGCGACTCCACCTCCAACAGCCAAGTAATACGCATCATCTACATCACACACACACACACACACACACACACACACACTTATTGTAACACAAGACTACACCTTGAAGGAGAGCACACCTTTAAAAAAATGGATGTCAATGTGTTTCTGAAAATGAGATTTTAATTAATAAGCACACTCAAGCTTATGAATATGCGCATACTAATGAGTCGACACGCATGCTTAATTGTTCCTCATTCTTGTGCACCTGCAGGACTTTTTTTTTTAAAAATTGTGTTAAAAACTTCTGCTTACTTCAGTTCTGTGTGTGTGTGTGTGTGTGAGATTTTTTTTTTCAAACTGACCATTAAATTCAGGAGACAGTGGGAGGTGGGCGGGGCCAGGCTCCAGACGACTGACAGTGAGATCCGCCTCTGTCCCGCCCTTCTTATTCAGCATGCAGGTGTACACAGTGGAGCCTAAAAAAACCACACACACACACACACACACACACACACACACACGTCATAGTCACCAGAAGTTAATGTTATACTAAACTAGAACTTTACAGTTTAAGCCTTATTTTTTCAGCCACTTGATGGATGTTGATGAGGAACATCATGTTTATGCAAATGTGTAATGAATAAGAAATAACTTTATCAACTGTGTACAAGTTTGATGGTAAAATTTCCAAAAGTGAAAGAGAGAAACAGAGAGAGAGAGAGAGAGAGAGGGAGAGAGAAAGAGAGAGAGATCACAAATCACTCAAGGAGGAGATATTAGCTAGAGTATTATATTCTACAGTGGAGCCCTGGGTTGTGAGTAGCGTCCTTTATGAGTGCTTTGCGAGATCTACAAGAACTACAACAACGGCCCAGATGAAGAAAGGAAGGCGGTAAGAAGGAGGAGATTATTATGCTAGAAGTTAAAAAGGAAATCATCGAGAAGAACGAACACTGTACACGTGCAAGATTTTAATGGCAAGTCTACGTCAACGATTTGCACCATTTTGAATCACCGTTATTCGTTTCAGATATCAGGGACAATAATTTGTACATAAAATATCATTAAAATTATTTTTATATGGATATTTTGGGGTGTGTGGAACGGATCATCTTCATATTCTGTATCTGATTATTATTTAATTTTTTTTCCTGAACGTTTTAATTATACTAAAAGCCTTCTGTGGAAGTTGGAATTCTGATGAATCCAATTAAAATGAAGAAGAAATCAAAAATAGTGTTTTCCAGCATTCACCCAAATGGATTATGTCTGGATAGTGTGTGTGTGTGTGTGTGTGTGTGTGTGTGTGTGTGTGAGATGTGCTTCATCACCTGGCACTTTGTTGACATCAGCAGTGAACAGCCAATCAGCTGCTTTCTTGGCGTCGGGGCCGGCGAGGTAAAACTTGCCGAAGTAGGACATGTTAAACACAGCTACAGCATTTCTACAGGATAAACACTCATCTCTGATCTACACACACACACACACACACACACGATAACATATATATTCTAATAGTTGCTACACCATACACACACACACACACACACACACACACACACACACACACACACACTTGCCGTGTCATGATGTGGAGGAAAGTCGAAGGTGTACTCTTTGCCCAGAAGCTCGCTGTATTTGTAATCTCTGTTGTTTGGAATGTCATAAGCACCGTAATAATCATAATCCAGAACCTACACACACACACACACACACACACACACACACACACACACACTTTTAGACAGTGCATAAATCATCAGCATCCATCAAGTGGCTGAAAAATGAGGGTTAAACTGTGAACGTCTGGTTTTATAACATTGATCTCTGGTGATGTGTGTGTGTCTAACAGGTGCAGGTCCATCTTTACAGAACCAGCCCGGTCTCTCCCAGCCATGTCTCTCCTGGAACACACAGCCCTGCTCCAGCAGCACCTACAGAGAGAGAGATTTATTAGAAAAGTGTTTATGTATTTATGATAATTGTTTACTCCACACACTGCTGCCGAGTTCTGGACTCTGATTGGTGGATCAGGTGTTGATTAATTCTCTCTAACAGCAGCTCTGACACTAGCACAGGTTTATATTAATGCACTCGCTCTGATAACTTAATGTTTCCATAGCAACAGCTCAATCACCGGGACATGTACAGGACACACTCCACCACGCAGAATGTTCATAACGGCGCTGCTGTTAGAGAATTAATCAACTCCTGATGACCAGACAGACATGAAACTCTTTTTGTCTCATTGACCACCTTTGCTTCTGTCTTATAATAATGTTTAATATACACACACACACACACACACACACACACACACACGTCTTAGCTGGTTGCCAAGTGACTTGCTCTCCATTAAGCTCTTATTATTTAAAATCTCGCTCAGGCTGAAGGACGAACCTGAAGATGAGGAGTGTGTGTGTGTGTGTGTGTGTGTGTGTGTGTGTGTGTGTGGTCATGACTCACCACTTGTCTTCTTCCTGGTTGAAACCCTGGTATTTATTTCTTTTCATAATAATAATGTGGTGAATTGACGGAGGATAAAAATAAACTTAGTGCCGCCATGTCGATGAAAAAAACATGGCTAGATTGTTTTTTTGTGTGTGTGTGTGTGTGTGTGTATGTGTGGATGGGGGGCACTGTGATGAGAAGAAGGAAAAGTAGGTTTATGTTACAGCACCTCCTATGGACCAAGCCCTATAATTAACATAACCACACCCACTAGACATTTGAGCTTTTTAATGAAAGTGGGCGGAGCTTAAATTGTGCAACTGTAAGATTCTCAGTGACCATTATATCCAAACATCTTAAACAGGAGTGTATAATATTTTAACATTATCTGATTTAAAGCACAAATTTACATCATGACGATAATTTCGAGCACATCATATATAAAAGAGGTTTTTTCTAAAAGGTATCTCTGATGTTACCCTAACATGTTCGCTAAACTCAGGGGTGCCAATACTTCTGACACGCTCACACTTTAGAAAACTTTTCAGGTTTGAAGTAAAATACAGTATTAACATCAAAACCACACAGTCTGCTCCCACAAGGGTTTACGCTTTAGAGGTCACTAAATTCACCTGTTTATAATCCTATCATTTCTATATGTTTAAGTCGAGGGTGCCAATACTTTTGCTACGCGTTAACAATGTGAGCTTCCTTGTGTTCGTTACTGAGAGTCGCTTCTGTGCTGAAACACAACTGGGCAGCAGAATACGGGGTATTTTTGGAAACACTCAAGTACTGTCGATTTAGCAGTAGCTTAGCAACAAGTCTTACACACACACACACACACACACACACACACACACACAAAGAACCCTGGAGAAAACTGAAATAAGTAATAAAGAGTTGCTCTGGGATAAAAAGTTTTAATGAGTTAAAACAGTTAAAACAGTTTGAATGATCTGATGACTAATTAAACTACTAACTAGACTTCGTTACTGTATTATTTATTATTTATTATTTAAGCCTCATTTATGGGGATTATACGTCACAGCTCTGTGCATTTAAAGGATTTCAGGATTTCAGGATTCTGATTGGTCAAAAGCTGCTGAATAACATCAATGTGTACAGTTATGAACAGCTATCGTTTCTATAGCAACAGCCCGTTCATGAGGACTCGTACTGCAGACGCTGCGAAGAAAATTTTAGAGTTAAAAATGTGGTGAAGATTTCTATAAGAAGAATAAATGTTTGTTTATCATGTGTGGAAGGAGTCTCCAGTTTCAGCACATTGTGACAGTCAGAGGTGAAGCTGGAGCTTCTCTGTAAAGCTTTCGGACATCTTCATGAGTTTCCACCTCTCTCAGGTTTCTCAAGAACATACACTATATTGCCAAAAGTTTTTGGACACCCCTCCAAATCATTGAGTTCAGGTGTTGTTTTTCAGGGGTTGGGCTCAGCCCCTTAGTTCCAGTGAAAAGAACTCTTAATGCTTCAGCATACCAAGACATTTTGGACAATTTCATGCTTCCAAAAGTTCATGTGCATGTAAAGGCAGACGTCTCAAAACTTTTGGCCTGGCTCCCAGTCTCCGCTCTAATTCATCCCAAAAGTGTTCTATGGGGTTGAGGTCAGGACTCTGTGCAGGCCAGTCAAGTTCCTCCACACCAAACTCACTCATCCATGCCAAAGTTGGGAGCATGAAATTGTCCAAAATGTCTTGGTATGCTGGAGCATTAAGAGTTCCTTTCACTGGAACTAAGGGGCCGAGCCCAACCCCTGAATTCAACGATTTGGAGGGGTGTCCAAAAACTTTTGGCAATATAGTGTATGTAAGAGACAGCATAAAGAGAGGCTGCTGAAGGAACTACTGTTTATAGCTGCTATAATATAAGAGAAAACAAACACTAAATGTAACTATAAATGGATAAAAAGTTATGACAGACATACTTAGGCTCCGCCCACAGACCTATTAACCTTCCCGAGTTCCTGACCGGTAAACTGACACAAAAAGCTTTTCAGAGAATGTTTCAGAATGATTAATTAATAAAAAAAAAAGTTATCTTGAGATTGGTGTAAGCCATGAGCGAGACGTGGATGATATAATGATATGTTTGGCTCCCAGAGAAGGCCTGTGATTGGTCAACTGCTGTGTCAGTCAAACTTTGTTGTTTGGTGAAAGGGGGCAGGTCTTAACCATGTCTATGATTGAGACTGTGTGTCCCATGAGGCTGAATAGTTAGAAGTATGTGTGTGTGTGTGTGTGTGTGTGTGTGTAATAGGACCTGATGAAACGGGTCCTGCCTCATGTTGCGGCTAGCCAGAGGCTCATCAAACGGAAACACCACAGAGTAGTTCTTAGCGTAGGACTCGTGACTGCGCTCCCGGATCCAGAGGTTGTTGTTGGTTAGGGAATGGTGGAACCGCCTAACACACACACACACACACACACACACACACACACACAATGTATTGCATAATGTGTTTGTGAGCATGTAACAAACGCAAGAGACCTCAGGATGTTTTCATACGAGTCAGTACTAATGATGTCCCATACACTGCAGAGTGAGTGTGTGTGTGTGAGAGTGTGTGTCCCCCCTGCAGCAGCTTTGACTGGCAGTTAGAAAAACAGCTGAAAAAACACAAACACAGTATATCTGTTCTCTCATTGATTAACAATAATGCTTGTTCAAGCAGGGATTTATGTAGATTTAGAAAAACCCACACTCTTACACACCTGATGTCGTAGCCGTACATGTCCTTCTCAGGCCTGCCGTGAATGATCCAGTGAGCCAGTTCCTTCCCACAGCCTCCTCCCAACATCATACCTGTCAATCAAATCCAACCAGCTTCTGATTAAACACGTCAGGCAGGTACACAAATCTGACAACACACACCAGGTCAAAGGTCACACTGAGGAACTGGATTCATCCCCAACAGGAAGCTCCGTCTCATATCAGGCTTATTTACTCATTAACATTTGTTTGCTAAATAAATTGCCAGGTGTTGCTAATATTAGCTAGGAGTTAGCATATAGTTGTGTTTACGTTCAAATTTAGCATGCGCTGTGTGTGAGAGAGAGAGAGAGAGAGAGAGAGAGAGAGAGAAAGAGAAAGAGAGAGAGAGAGAGAGAGGATAATAGTCCAGCTCTTCATCAGTTTTAATAAATAAATAATTTGTTTCTGCGGTCTGGAGAAGAGAAGATTATAATGAGATTTTTCACTCAGGAGGATGAATGTGACGGTCGCCGTAGAAACCCGCCTTCACACTGCTGATTTCCAGTGAGGCTGCATCTCTGACAGCTTCATATTTACTACATATGCTCACTACATAGTGTACAGCATGGCTACAGGAAAAACAGACGGAATAACAGGAAGTAAAGGTAAAGACAGAAAAAAGTGAAATGTGAAAGTAAGTCACACGCAATTTGTAGGTATAAACTCCTCACTGTCTCACTGCCTCTCTGTCTGGCTGTCTCACTGCCTCTCTGTCTGGCTGTCTCACTGCCTCTCTGTCTGGCTGTCTCACTGCCTCTCTGTCTGGCTGTCTCACTGCCTCTCTGTCTGGCTGTCTCACTGCCTCTCTGTCTGGCTGTCTCACTGCCTCTCTGTCTGGCTGTCTCACTGCCTCTCTGTCTGGCTGTCTCACTGCCTCTCTGTCTGGCTGTCTCACTGCCTCTCTGTCTGGCTGTCTCACTGCCTCTCTGTCTGGCTGTCTCACTGCCTCTCTGTCTGGCTGTCTCACTGCCTCTCTGTCTGGCTGTCTCACTGCCTCTCTGTCTGGCTGTCTCACTGCCTCTCTGTCTGGCTGTCTCACTGCCTCTCTGTCTGGCTGTCTCACTGCCTCTCTGTCTCAGTGATTCCCAGAAAATTATTTTGTTAAACCCAGTGATTTAAGTGGGTGGAGCCACTGAACAGATGGAATATTAGGGAACAAGAAGGAAACCAGACAGAGAGGACAAAAGGTCTCTGTGACCGTGCATACTGATCCTCATCTCTCTCTCTCACACACACACACAGGGTCACCTTTGAGGAATCCCCTGTGTTACAGCACTGTGAGGACTAATTATAGTCACCTCTACTGAATATAAAAATCAAATAAATTACACATGAAAGGAAGAAAGAAATTAAACAGTGTCTGTGTGTATAGACTGAGTGTGTGTGTGTGTGTGTGTGTGTTACCTGCACTGTTGAAGCCACATCCCAGGAAGAATCCTCTGACTTCAGGAGCTTCACCCATCAGTGGCTTGTGATCTGCAGTGAACGATTCTGAAGAACAAAAAACATTTTGTTTTTAATAACATATTTTTAGTTTTCTTCATTTTTAAATAAACGCTCCATTAAAAAGTGACCCAACAGTCAAACACTGACTCCTCCCACTCACAGGAGATAAACACATCTCCAGCTAATGCCATTTTTTAACTCATACTGTAAGTGATTCAGATTGACAAACTGACTCACTGAATCACTGACTCGCTGAGTCATGCAACAGGGAGATGAGAACCTTTATGTTAAGAAGATTCATCTCTTCACATAGCACCCAAAGCTGTAGGTGTGTGTAGACGTGACCCCGGAGCTCCTGCACTGTGACAACAACATTTCTCACCTGTCAGCTCCCATCACAGAGAGTCCTAGACGCAGGAGCTCCAGCCTCGGCCAATCAACGCACACGCGATAGCGCGAGCCAATCCGCGACAAGCTCACAGACGAGGAGATACGCACGCACCGCTTTCTGCGGTTCTGTGTGTACGTGTAAATCTACTACCTGGTCCACAGACGGTGGATTTGATCCCGGTCCGCTCCAGAGCTGGAACACGGTTAATTGCTCCCTCGATGTGCTGCATGAAGACGTCCCAGTCCAGGTCAAACAGGCTGAAGGCGAATTTATCAGACACCTGCACCACAAAAACACAGACTTATACACAACCTACACACAATCAGATAAACCACACACATCCAGAAACAGGGACAGAGAGAAAGCAAGACAGACACACCCAGAGATATCCAGAGACACTCACAGACACAACCACAAAGATCCCTAAACACAACCACAGACACACCCAAAAGTGCCAAGACATAACCATACAGTTACACACACACGACCACTAACACAACCAGAGAATCACAGGCACCAACACACAACCACTGACCAAACACAATCACACACAGTCACCATCACAGACTCCAACAGACAACCACAGACCTGCAAAAACACAACAGGCACATTCACAACCACAAACACACACACACACACACACACACACACACACAGATCTGACACAGACCACAACCAGATGTACACAAACATGACCACAAGCACAGTTACACAAAGACAGTCGGACACACACAGAGGAAACAGCCTCAAACAGATTCACCTACAGACAGGCCGAGTGAACTACAATCTCACACACACACACACACACACACACACACACACACACACACACACACACACACACACACACACACACACACAAACTAGCCACTGATGGACACATGAACACACACAAACCACAGAGACTCACAAACACAACAACACAGTGAGATGTGAACAGACTGCAACAGACACCAGCACGGACACTAAGAAGGTCATTAAGTTGTCTGTGATGTGGTCAGTAAAGTGAAACATGATGCGGTCTACGTCAGATTGTTGATCAGAGACACACACAGTAATCTGTACAGAGCACTTCCTCACACTCACACACACACACCTCATGTTGTAAAAAACACAAATATTCTAAAAGTGAAACTTTATCCTGAGCGAGTCTGTGCTGCTGTCGTGACTGAAATTGGATAAAAACTCCCACACCATGACTGAAATTAGAAATGTGCAAACACTCACACATCCCACCCTGAAACAGTGTGGCTTTAAACACACGTCTGATTCCGACTGAGTGTGTGTGTGTGTGTGTGTGTGTGTGTGTGTGTGTGTGTGTAAAGCGACAGTGCAGGACACTGACCTCGTCCCAGAAGACAGGGTTCTGCTCATAGCCTCCCACAGACAGGGCGTCGCCCTGCAGGCGGAGGTAGACCGAGGCGTCGTGATCCCGCACGTTGGGCATGTTCTGGAAAACAAATCAATAAACAGAAGAGCAGGTGTTGATTAATTCTCTCTAACAGCAGCTCTGACAGTCGCACAGGTTTATATTAATGCACTCGCTCTGATACCTGATCGTTTCCATAGCAACAGCTTATTAGAATAAAACAAGTGTTTATAGCTGAAGAGAGAGAGAATAAAGAGAGACTGCTGAGGGGACGAGTGTTTATAGCTGAAGAGAGAGAGAAGAAAGAGAGACTGCTGAGGGGACGAGTGTTTATAGCCGAAGAGAGAGAGAGAATAAAGAGAGACTGCTGAGGGGACGAGTGTTTATAGCTGAAGAGAGAGAATAAAGAGAGACTGCTGAGGGGACGAGTGTTTATAGCTGAAGAGAGAGAATAAAGAGAGACTGCTGAGGGGACGAGTGTTTATAGCTGAAGAGAGAGAGAATAAAGAGAGACTGCTGAGGGGACGAGTGTTTATAGCTGAAGAGAGAGAGAATAAAGAGAGACTGCTGAGGGGACGAGTGTTTATAGCTGAAGAGAGAGAGAATAAAGAGAGACTGCTGAGGGGACGAGTGTTTATAGCTGAAGAGAGAGAGAATAAAGAGAGACTGCTGAGGGGACGAGTGTTTATAGCTGAAGAGAGAGAATAAAGAGAGACTGCTGAGGGGACGAGTGTTTATAGCTGAAGAGAGAGAGGGAATAAAGAGAGACTGCTGAGGGGACGAGTGTTTATAGCTGATGTTTAGCAGACATTAAAATGAAACTATAGGACAGGAACAAAAAGAAAAAAAACTTGGGACAAATTTAAAAAAAGAATAATAATGAGAGACTGCTGAGGGGACGAGTGTTTATAGCTGAAGAGAAAGAATAAAGAGAGACTGCTGAGGGGACGAGTGTTTATAGCTGAAGAGAGGGAGGGAATAAAGAGAGACTGCTGAGGGGACGAGTGTTTATAGCTGAAGAGAGAGAATAAAGAGAGACTGCTGAGGGGACGAGTGTTTATAGCTGAAGAGAGAGAGGGAATAAAGAGAGACTGCTGAGGGGACGAGTGTTTATAGCTGATGTTTAGCAGACATTAAAATGAAACTATAAACAGACAAAAAGAAAAAACTTTTCATTTAAAAAACTGTTTAATTAATAATTGACGTAAATTGCTGTGGATTAAGAGAACTGAAAGACTTGGGGACGTGCCGTTAGAGGAATATGACGACGGAGCGTCTCTAACCGTAACTACTTCTGCTTCATGGTGGGTTATTTTCCTTTAAACATCATGACACAAAGAGAACATTATTTTTTTCCTCAAGACTTTTCCACCATGGAGAACAGAGTGAAGTAACAATGATGCAATTTTTTACAATTTTATATAATAGTTTAAAAAAACACACACAGATAAACACAGTCCAGTACATGCTAATGCACCATTGTTCACATTATTTTCATCCATGCTGCACACACAAACACACACACACTATTTTTAAACACTGATACTAAGGAAGTCATTATAAGAACCGGATCTAGAAGATGGATTAAAGACACATGACCCTACTCAGGACCCGAGTGTTTGCTCAGCCTGATGGTCCATGTGAAGTGCGCACTAGTTTAAGGGCTTAATTATCTCAGATCAGTGAGCTCACATCAATCAGCACACGGGGGACATATGAACAGTGAAGATGACCAGCGTGATGACCGACACGATACACAGCAGCTACTGTAACACTGACAGAGGGAGAGAGAGAGAGAGACAGACAGAGGGAGAGAGAGAGACAGAGGGAGGGAGAGAGAGAGAGGGAGAGAGAGAGAGAGAGAGACAGAGGGAAAGGGAGGGAGAGAGGGGGGGAGAGAGAAGGAGAGCGAGAGAAGGAGAGAGAAAGGGAGGGAGAGAGGGGGGCGAGAGAGAGAGGGGAGAGAGAGAAGGAGAGCGAGAGAAGGAGAGCGAGAGAGAGAGAGAGAGAGAGGGGAGAGAGAGAGAGAGAGAGAGAAGGAGGGGAGAGAGGGGGGCGAGAGAGAGAGGGGGAGAGAGAAGGAGAGCGAGAGAAGGAGAGAGAGAGAGAGAAGGAAGGAGAGAGGAATAGAGAGGGAGAGAGAGAAGGGATAGAGAGAGAGAGAGGGAGAGAGAGAGACAGAGGGAAAGGGAGAGGGAGAGAGAGAGAGAGAGAGAGAGAGAGAAGGAAGGAGAGAGAGAGAAGGAGAGAGAGGGAAAAGGGGAGAGGAGAGAGAGAGAAGAGAGAGAGGAAGGGGAAGAGAGAGAAGGGAGAGAGAGAGAGAGAGAAGGAGAGGAGAGAGAGAGACAGGAGAGAGAGAGAGAAAGGAGAGAGAGGGAGAGAGAGAGACAGAGGGAGAGAGAGAAGGAGAGAGAGAGAGGGAGAGAGAGAGAGAGAGAGAGAGAGACAGAGGGAAAGAGGGAGAGAGAGAGAGGGAGAGAGAGAGAGAAGAGAGAGAGAGAGAGAGAGAGAGAGAGAGAGACGGGATGAGAGAGAGACAGGATAGAGAGAGAGACAGGGATAGAGAGAGAGAAAGAGAGAGAGAGAGGGGACAGAGGGAGAGAGAGAGAGAGAGAGAGAGAAGGAGAGAGAGAAGGAGAGAGAGGACATCTGGTGGACAGAGCTACTGAAACCACACACACACACACACACACACACACACACACACAAAAGTGTCTCACAACAGGGAGGTTGCATAATGTTAGCAGAGGCTTTCAGCTGTGGAGAAGCACGATTTCACAGAGCCTGTTGTGTTTTTGTTGGTGCAGTGTGAAAGCTGTGTTGTTGCATAAGGAGGGATAAGAATAACTGTCACTTTATTCTGAGATGCTCACCACACACACAGACACACACACACACACACACACACACACACACAAAGTGAGAGAGACATACACACATACATATACACAGAGTGAGAATCAGGGAGGGTATTTATGGAGAGGGCGTAACTTTAGGGGGCAGATTTCAGCATTACGGTGGGAAGATTATGGGAGATGCGTTACAGAGCAGTGTTACGGGGGCGTGTAGGGGGTGGAGTTACCAGGTGACGGTACACTGGGCCTTATGGGCTCTCTGTAACAGTTGTGACAGATTATGTGACGGGTACTGTTACAGAGGGGTAGTTACAGGTGTGGATGTTACTGTTACATAGGAGCAGGTACAGAAAAGGTGTTACAGATGAGGGCAAGAGAAAGGGTGTTACAGCTGGGGTAACAGAAAGGGCATTACAGATGTGGGGTAACAAAGGGAGTTACAGGTGAGGGTAACAAATGGCATTACAGATGGGGTAAGAGAAGGGGTGTTACAGGTGAGGGTAACAAAGGGCATGACAGAGGGGGGGTAACAAAGGGAGTTATAGGTATGGGTAACAGAAAGGTGGTACAGAAAAGGTGGTACAAAAGGTGAGAGAAAGGGTGTTACAGATGGGGGGTAACAGAAAGAACAATGGATATTTTACAGAGGAGAGGGTTACTGTTATTGTTACTGTGGGCGTGGTTTAGACAGGAAGTTCCACAGATGAGGTTACAGGAAAGGTGTTGTGTTACAGAGGAAAAATTTTGCAGACCAAGATACGTTATTGTTACAGAGAAACCATTACAGTTACAGAGGAAATGAAGTCACCTGAATCCCCTCGATCCTCTCCGTCACCACGTAAGCGTGATGCATAGCGATGAGAGGAACGTTCACTCCGGCCATCTGCCCCAGGTGAGTGGCCCACACACCTGGCAAAGCAGAGACCAGTCCATTTATTCACCAGCATCACCATACGGCAGAAACGTATCACACACAGACTCAGATGAACATGCTCATTAGAATAAAAGGCCATGCCCCCTACGTGTGAGGCCCCGCCCCCTATACCAGAGAGTTCAGCTGCGTCCTGTTTTATCAGATCAAACACTTAAGTCTATTTCCATACGGATATGTTTAAAAATTTGCATATTTCCTGTTGCGGTTTTGTGTCTGTTAATTTTAATTAATTACAAAGTTTCCTGTCGTGCCCTTAATCAGTTTCATTCTCTTTGAAAAAAAAGACAGTCACTAATTACTCACGGACGGAGATCGTCTCGGACTTGATTACATTAAAGCACTCTTTAAAAGATGAGCGGAAGGACAGCAGTTCAAACACTTGACCAATCAGCAGAGACGAACCATTTCCAACTGGTTCAGGTTTAAACCACTGGTTTACATGCAGCTCTTCAGTGGTGACCTTTACAGAGGTCAGATGCAGGTTTTTATACACATAGATAGGATCAGGTCTGAAGCAGAGCTTTAGTCTCCATGCTGCCTTACGATCACCATCCAGTTTGTGTAAGTGAGGAGCGCCCTCTTCTGGCTAGGTCAGAAAATCCACACAAACACTGAGCACTTGAGTGACTCCACATAAATCTTCAGAACCTTCTCATTTCTGCAGATATATGTGTGTGATATTTGAGAAGATATTTGAGAAGATATAATGTTAGAGATTTTTTTTTTTACTGGAAACTGTGAAGGATTTAGTGCTTTAACATAAAAAGTTCTCTCTTAGTTTACCGTTTAGTTTTTGTTTAGGTGGCATGTTCTGTATTTTTTTTTGTATCTAATGTTTAAAATATTGACATTTATTTATTTCATAAATTTATTAAAATAATTTAAACTCAAAATCTGTAATAATTACCTTAATAAATCTTTAAATAATTTATTAAATTAAATGCTTTAGTTTATATTCATGCATTTATTTGTAGCAATCCTAACATTTTTACAAATTACATGAATATATATTAAAAGTTATTTTGTTGGATTAAAGAGCAAAAAAAAAAAAAAACTACATAAATTAAAAAAAAAATAATAAAAAAAAAATAATAATAATAATACATTTAAAATTATTTTTACAGCTTACTTGTGAAAAATCAATAGAAATGGCCATTGGAAAATAAAATTCCTTAAATTAAAAATCAAATAAAAATGAAGGCAGCTGAATGCGGTGTAATGACGGCAGAGGGAAGTGTGTGTGTGCTGTGATATACAGTAAACCTGCACAGTTCACCACACACGGGGTCTCAATGGTCCCAAACTCTGTTTCCACCGCCTTCACCCTCCTCACACCCATGTGGTCCGTCTTCACCTGGATGCCCGTCACAGGACAGTTCTCTATCACCTGCAGACAGGAAGTAGAATTATTTCCTAGCTGCAGTCCTTTCTGGACTACAGGAAAGCAGTAAAAACTGTAACTGTGTTGTGCTTCATCATGTTAGTTCATTCAGTATGGAAGGAGCCTTCAGCGTCTTTGTTGCATCTTATTAATTTCAGGAAATATCTTGTCTCACAGATGTTCCATAACAGTAAAGGTAACTATAAAAACAAAAAAACCTGAAAAATATAGTATAATGCGTCTGGCAAATTGTAGTGGTGTAAGAGGAATAAAACACTCGGGGGAAGTGCTGTTATGGGAAAATAACCAACTAGAAGTTGTTGACAGTAACACTGATTCATTACACTGTACTGTCACTCAGTGTCTTACTGTAATAACATATTTATTACTCAATCATATTTATTTATTTATTTATTTATTTATTTATTTATTTAATCAATTTAAAAATTTGTATTGTTCAAACATGGGGAAAAAATCCAATCTGGCAACCCTGGTGTAAAATATCACAGAGATTCTCCGAATCATGTTTACAGAAATGTTTGAAACAAATCAAGTTCTTTGACTAAACATTAGATAAAATAATAATATTCCTGAAGTAAAAAATAAAGTTCCTGAGGTAAATTTCTTGAAGATCCAGAGCTAAGGTTCCTGAGCTGAAATAAACTTTGTGGACTTAAGTAACTCAAGTTAAATTAAACGAAATAATGAATATGTTCCTGTGCAGATTAATAATCTGTATATGCAGAATTCTGCCTTTTGATTCTAAGCGGTTCTGTGGTACCGTGGCTCCGCGGGCAGTGGCCGCTCTGGACAGGGTGGTGCAGGTACCAGCAGGGTCCATAGTGCCGTCTTTGGGGACGTACAGAGTCCCGTACAAATCCCTGACGTTCATCAGCGGGTAAAGCTCTTTGGTTTCTGCAGGTGAGAGCACGTAGGACTCGATTCCGTACACCTTCCCCAACTGGAAGAGCAGACAGAAGAACCAGGAAAATTCCTAAATAAAGCTACAGATAAAAGTAAACAGAACCTTCCAGGAGTTCCTGAAAATCCAATACAAAACCCAGATGTACAGAATCAGGAGCCAAACATCTGCAGATCATGTGCCAGGGAAGTGTTATTGTGTCATAAAGTACAACAGCCAATCAGGTTCCAGTATGCAAATGAGTTATGTCTGACTGCTTCTGGAGGTCTGTGCTTTTTTCTGCTGTTTAGTAAAACCAACAGATTAGTAAACAAATGTTTTTTTAATGTGAAGAAAGTAAACAGAAGAAAGAAATCTTAGTCAAGGAACACGTCCATGGCTCAAACAGATGAGCTGAAAATTCTGACTCAGTGTGACGTACAGACATGAGGCGTTTGTACTCGTCCAGTCTCTGCTTGTTGGACGCGATAAACAGGCCTCCATTCTGGATCCATCCCGTCTCCAGGCCCATCTCCTCCTCCAGCTCCGAGCTGATCACGTTCCTCGTGTGGGCCAAAAGCTCCACCTCCGTATCACTCGGCCTCAACTGCCACAACAAACCTGAGAGAGAGACAGGAGGAGGGTGAGACACGTCACAGTGCTGCAGCCTGTACCGAGAGAGGTGTACACTACACGAGTACTGATCTGGGTTCAATTTCGATTAGTGGGCGGAGCCAACATCTTCTCATCTCGTTTTTCTGAATGAGTTGAAAGAAAATAATTTTCTAATACACTAATGTTTTAGATTCACTTTCATCTATTTATCCACAGCAATGTGTCCGTGTGACTGATCTTCATCTTTTACATTCATTTTAAATTCACAATCAACATAAAATCCACCATCACATCCCAAACGGCTTCCTATTAACTACATCGTCTCCCTACAGAGGGAACAAGAATCCTGAAGTTCAGGAAGTTTGAGAAACAAAGTTAACAGTCTGAAATTCCCAAAGATGATCATAAAGAAAAATTTTCCTGGACTCAGGACCCTGTAGTAATTTGAGATGTTCAGATTCACTAGATATGCTCCCTACACAGGGCCCAAAGGATCCAGAGGGAAAGCTTCCACTTCTTCCATATTTAGAGTATGTGAACATCAGTTAATGAGGTCTGGGCTCTGGATATGTTTGTGAAGATTAAAGTATTGGCACCCCGAGCTTCATTTAGGCTTCCGGTAGTATTTACTAGACTACACTCAATCTTTTAATGAAAGACTTTAGCTTGTGATTATGTATTACAGCCCAAGGGTCACAGCATTTTGGACAGTAATAATTCCAATTATTTGTTTAAATGAAATTCCGGTTCCGAATGTGAGAAGAACCCTTGCATGATCCTGTAAATACTAACCCCGTGCTACAGTGTGTTGTGTGTACCTGCGGTGTGCCACGTCGTCCCCGCCGTGAGTCTGTCTCTCTCCAGCAGCACCACGTTGGTCATTCCCAGCTTACACAGGTGATAGAGAGTCTGACATCCTAAACTGCCTCCTCCGATCACCACGGCATCCGCGGACCGGGGCAGGGGTTTGGTGGGTCCGCTCAGGCCGTCCTCCTGTTTGAGGGTCTTGGCGTAGGGGACGCTTTTCTCTGTGGTGTGTTCACTCTGTACACTGTAGCAGCGAGCGGCTGGACGGTAAACCGTCCCTAAAGGACGGCGATACGCCATCGCACTCCTCACTGTGCTCCCCAAGAAGGCCATGACCCCTGTAACGACACGGACCATGGAATCAACAACAATGAAATAAACACAATATAAATGAAGGACAGAGCCATGAACATCGACTGAGTGGCTCATATTCATGACCTAATCATATACCAGCCATTAAAATAAAACTTTGTGCTTCTGCTCGTGTGCGTGAACGTGTAACCCGGGATTATTCTAACAACAGAAATAAACTAAACTGCACTTTTCTTTATTTTAAATAAATTACAGTGGCTGAAATATCAGAAAATAATGACTTCATGCTCGAGCATGGACTGTTCATAATCATTCATGCAGAATCTCATAAAGTGCAGACACAACACTGTTTTTTCCTAGAAAGTTTTCTGAAATAATGCATCAGTCCGTGCAGAAAGCGAACCGATCTCCGGATTAGAAATAACTGAACAACATGTCAGTCAGTTTGAGTCGTCTTTTAAAACTGCTGATCTTCCTGTCAGGGATCTTACGCTCAATAAACTCAACAGATGACACTCTGCAGCTGTGAAGATAACCAAACAAATCCTGTGTAATTCCCAGGAAATTACTGGGACATGTGTGTGTGAATAGAAGCTAACAGGAACGAGGATGTGATCTTTATAACCATCAGGAAGTCAGAGCAATTTCTGAGTTTGTTTGCATGCTTGTTTCATGAGGATGGAAATTCTTTGACAGTAAACAAAGCGAAGAACTTTTTTGATGTATAAATTCAAACAAATCTCTTTGGGAGTGACAAGATTGGACAGGATTAGGAACGAGTACATCAGAGGGACAGCTCATGTTGGACGTTTGGGGGACAAAGTTAGGGAGGCCAGATTAAGATGGTTTGGACATGTTCAGAGGAGGGAGAGTGAGTATATTGGTAGGAGAATGTTGGACATGGAGCTGCCAGGCAGGAGGCAAAGAGGAAGGCCAAAGAGGAGGTATATGGATGGAATTAATGAGGATATGAAGCTAGTGGGTGCAAGTGTTGAGGATGCAGAAGATAGGGATAGGTGGAGAGAGATGATTCGCTGTGGAGACCCCTGAAGGGAAAAGCCCAAAGAAGAAGAAGAAGAAATTCAAACAAATCACTTCCTGTGCAAATGAAACGTCACAGGAAATACGAATGCGTGAATCCTGATAAAATACTGTTTGCAGTTTAAGTGGGAACGAAAGTCTAGATGTACGCTGCAGTGTTTCTGTTGCTACCTTGTGCCTTGTGGTGGATTTCAGAAAAGCGTCCCATCAGCGCTCACTTTCTGAGATGAAACATTTCTCACACTGACAAAATCAAAAACATAAAAACTACGAGTGTGTCACAGTATAAATTCTTTACGAGATTTTATACAGTGTGTGATCAGGACCGTGTAAAGCCACAAGCAAAAGTAAGCAGATCGGTTCGAGTCGTGGGTGGAGCTTGGGGAGGAGCCGAGGGAGGAGCTAATTTCCAGACCAGAAAAATACAAACAAACAGGTATTTTGTTTTCTTGGTTTAAAAACAAAGGAAGAAACTAGCAGGTTCCGCTGTGCAGCAACACTGTAAATAATGTTTCTATACAGAATCTTTAATATGATCTGATTATTTCAATTCTACAAACACACATAAAAATGACACACTGCACCTTTAAGTAGAACACAACCCTGCAGGACCATGTGCATGTGATCATGTGGGATTAACCTTTAATATTTTATTTTGATAAATATTTAATTTATTTTGCATTCAGAAATATCAAAAAATCATCTCTGCGATTCTGTTGAGGCTTTAATTCAGCAGCTAGCAGCACGCACACACACACACACACACACACACACACAGCTGAGCAGAGAGAGCTAGCTGCGCGCGCACACACACACGTTTTCAAACACAAATTTTCATAAACGCACAAAATTCACACAATCCATTTCCTCCAAACGGCACACACGACTAGCAATAGGAAATAATCTGCGTCTTTAACAAGCTTCTTTTTTTTTTTTTTAAATGGTGCATGCTTTCTCTCTCTCTCTCTCTCTCTCTCTCTCACTCACACACACACACACACACACACACACACACACACACACACACACACACACATACACA
Source organism: Hemibagrus guttatus (assembly GCA_033459395.1). Taxonomy (NCBI): domain Eukaryota; kingdom Metazoa; phylum Chordata; class Actinopteri; order Siluriformes; family Bagridae; genus Hemibagrus; species Hemibagrus guttatus. The sequence goes on along the minus strand of JAUCMX010000015.1, from coordinate 23,728,946 downwards.
TACACACACACACACACACACACACACAGCGCTACAGTAACCCGCGCAGAGTGTTTGGGTGTGTTGAAGTTTCTCTCCGATACTTTAGTAACACACTGAACTGGACTCACCGTGCTGCGGGAGTTTAATCCTCCAGATTCGCCTCAGGGCCACAAAATGTCGCCTGTCTTCAAACTTCAAACAGCTCGATACAGCGTTAAAACATAGCGTGCATACGGCGTGTGTGTGTGTGGGAATGCAGAGTAAGCAACAAACACAAACTCACACACTTGTAGTCAAGTTGTCACTGCACAGCCAACGAGGCATGGGGTGTGTCTCAAATCAACATCCAGTGCCCTTCTGAGTGAAAAACCGGGCTGAAGCTCGGAACCAAAAGTAAGAGAGTCATGATGGGGACTGGATTAATGGAACACCAAACACCTGACAATTAACTTCATTACGTATCGAAGAGGATCTGTACTTAAAAATTATAATTTTTTTATTAATATAAAAAAAACCCTTCAAAATCCACCTCACAAAATTTGCTCCAATTTCTAGCATCTTCCTTCACTGTATTAATGAACAATTCCAAACATCCAATCAAATTCATGCTCATTTGCATGAAAATACCAATCAACCAATCATCTTTTATAGTGTTTTGTGCATGAAATAATTTTTTGTTTTATTGTAAATAAAAAAAAAGCCTGAAATAAGTTTCTGAGTTGAGGAAACATTCATTCATTATCTACCGCTTATCCGATCTATACTCGGGTCACGGGGAGCCTGTGCCTATCTCAGGCGTCATAGGGCATCAAGGCAGGATACACACTGGACGGAGTGCCAACCCATCGCAGGGCACACACACACTCTCATTCACTCACACAATCACACACTACAGACAATTTAGAGATGCCAATCAACCTACAATGCATGTCTTTGGACCGGGGGAGGAAACCGGAGTACCCGGAGGAAACCCCTGAGGCACGGGGAGAACATGCAAACTCCACACACACGATGGAGGCGGGAATCGAACCCCCAACCCTGGAGGTGTGAGGAAAACATGCTAACCACCAAGCCACCATGCCCCCCCAGGAAACATTCAGTTTCAACAAATTTATAATCAATTCCAGACACTGTATCCACCACTGACACACCCTCATCTGACACACCCTCATCTGACACACCCACAACTGACACAAGACTTACAACTCGTAAACTCTAAGCCCAAAGAAAATCATAACTTACAACTTCATGGCGGTGATCATGTGTGTTTAACAATAAATACGATGTTTATGACACATTGATTGCAGCAAGATTGAATTGGGGGCGGAGAAAATGGGCATAGTGGGTGTGTCTATTAAAAGCCATTCAACCATTATGTATTTATTTATAATGATTTATTGATAATGAAAAAGTGCAGTTTATTTCTCAAACTTTCTCGGTTAATCAGAACATCTGGACGTTCGCAGGATCAGAAGCCTGAACTGCAGCAAACAATAGTTCAGTGAGTTGCAAGAAAAGCTGTCTCGTGGTGTTTGTGTCTGTCCAGAGTCCAGCTCAAGCTGATGATTTAATCACTCAAACACTCAATCTCAGATATTCGCACAGGAAAACCATCACCATGTGAGAGGATGCAGTCATATGTAACTTTAGACCTGCTGCCTTCAAACAGAAAACCGATCAGAATCATTCGGTCAGCGGTTTTACACCTGATTTCTTTCAGCTCTGTCCAGCTTGTTAATCTGAGGAGGTCCTGACCAATGACACGGAGGCGTTGCCCCTAGAGCTGCTTTCTGATTGGCTGTCAGGGTTACTTGAGGTCAGCAGTGTGAAGCAGACATCTGCTGGAAGCTGGAGTGAATTTCTGAGCTTCTGATAATACAACCCTGTAGCCAAAGACCAAAGTTCAGTCTGGCATTTTTGGACGTAACGGCTGCTTTTATTTAATGTTCTCTACACCAGGTGACACACAGAGAGACGACCGGGTTCGACTGAATAACTTACAGCTTAAATGAACCAGAAAATCATTAACACACTCACAGAAACAGCAGCGTGGCTTTTCTATACAGAAAAAACATGGACCTTAGCATTGAGGCGTCTGAGCTGAGGACCGAAAGCTTGTGAGTTTTAATCCCAGACTCTGAAAGAGAAACTTACACCACTTCACCTTAGTACAAAAGTTTGCAAAGAAAAGAATAGATCTATGTTACAATTTAACTGAAGCATAAATTATGAAATTATGTTGTAATAATAATAATAAAATAATAATAATAATGACAACAATAATAAAAATAAATAAATAAAATAATAATAGTAGTAATAATAATGACAACAACAATAAATAATAATAATTAAAAAATAATAATTTGGCTTGGTTTTGAAAAAAAGCACTATATAAAATAATCGTTGTTATTATTAATATTAATATTAGTCGACTTGGCTGTTTTTTCCCCTGCAGGGTGATGTGAGGAGCTGTGTGTTCTTGCTTTTCTGCTCCATTTACACCGAATCTGAGTGAAACACATTACAGCTGAGGCTCCATATGTCTCCGGTTGTTCCTCACACTCCTCTGTTCCTTCCAGTCCATCAAATAAACCCAATGAAGTTGACCACACACGACATGCTCGGGGTCTGAGCCTTAACCAGAGCTACAAGCTTACGTTACATTAATAACTAATAAATCTCCTGTCTCACATCCCGTCAGTGACGTCTCTGAGGTGTTGATGTGGTGAAGGACGCAGTGAGATGTCCAGTGTCACCCAAATGAGGATGAGGTTCCCTTCTGAGCCTGGTTCCTGTCAAGGTTTCTTCCTCATATCATTTCAGGGAGATTTTCCTCGCTACCATCACCTCAGTCTTCTCATTAGGGATAAATATCAGGGATAAAATAGTAACTAACTTTAAACTTTATCTTTTTATTTTTTTTATTATGTTTCTGTTCTTCTGTAAAGCTGCTTTGAGACAATGTCCATTGTTAAAAGTGCTCTAAAAATAAACTGAATTGAAAGTTGAATTGAATTTCCTGTCATCCATAAACATACCTCATCACTAAACAGCGTAGCTGGACACTGGAGCATCAGTCATGTGGGAGAACATTATGGTCATCATGATGACTTTGTTCTCTCGGTCCAGTTCTCTGGAAATGATAATGATTTAAAAATATTTCAATGTTGGGTTTAAATGATAAATATATATAAACATTTCTTTAAAAAGACTTAAATTCAATCAGTTTTATAAGATTATGATCTGATAATTAATAATACCACGTGATCTTCTGCGATACAATCAGATTAGATTCATAAGGCAGCACTTTGATATGTAGTAATAACTATTAATCTGACACACTACAATCTCATATGAGTCTTGTTTCATATTAATGATTCATCATTAATGATTCTGAATGAGTCAGATTCATCAGTTTAATATTTTTTGAAAATCTTCAAATCTGATATATTATGATACAATAAATAAAGCAGTAGTTTGATATTATACAATGAATTGGACTTTTCTGGACTTTCTGGTCTGGACAACTCTTTACCTTGGATTACTACCTCACTAAATCTCTACCTCACTAAATCACTACCTCATTAAATCATCACCTCATTAAATCACTACCTCACTAAATCACTACCTCACTAAATCATTACATCAGTAAATCATTACCTCACTAAATCATCACCTCACTAAATCACTACCTCATTAAATCATTACCTCACTAAATCACTACCTCATTAAATCATCACCTCATTAAATCACTACCTCACTAAATCACTACCTCACTAAATCATTACCTTACTAAATCACTACCTCATTAAATCTCTACCTCACTAAATCATTACCTCACTAAATCATTACCTCACTAAAATATTTACATCAGTAAATCACTACGTCAGTAAATCATTACGTCAGTACATGATTACCTCACTAAATCACTCCTCACTAAATCATCACCTCATTAAATCACTACCTCACTAAATCACTACCTCATTAAATCATCACCTCATTAAATCACTACCTCACTAAATCACTACCTCACTAAATCATTACATCAGTAAATCATTACCTCACTAAATCATCACCTCACTAAATCACTACCTCACTAAATCATTACCTTACTAAATCACTACCTCATTAAATCTCTACCTCATTAAATCTTTACCTCACTAAATCATTACCTCACTAAATCATTACCTCACTAAAATATTTACATCAGTAAATCACTACGTCAGTAAATCATTACCTTACTAAATCACTACCTCACTAAATCATTACGTCAGTACATGATTACCTCACTAAATCACTCCTCACTAAATCATCACCTCATTAAATCACTACCTCACTAAATCACTACCTCACTAAATCATTACGTCAGTAAATCATTACCTTACTAAATCACTACCTCATTAAATCTCTACCTCATTAAATCACTACCTCACTAAATCACTACCTCACTAAATCATTACGTCAGTAAATCATTACCTCACTAAATCACTACCTCACTAAATCACTACCTCACTAAATCATTACCTCATTCAATCACTACCTCACTAAATCACCGCCTCACTAAATCATTACCTCACTAAATCACTACCTCACTAAATCTCTACCTCAGCCAGATTCAGTGCAATCTAGCCATGGGGGTCACAGTCCAGTGACTTCTGTGCCGGTCCCAAGCCCGGATAAATAGAGAGGGTTGCGTCAGGAAGGGCATCCGGCGTAAAACATTGCCAAATTTAACCATGCGAATCGTCAGTACGAATTTCATACCGGATCGGTCGAGGCCCGGGTTAACAACGACCGCCATCGGCGCCGTTGACCTACAGGGCGCCGGTGGAAATTGGGCTACTGTTGGTCGAAGTAGAGGAGGGAGGAGAGTGCACAGACAGAGAGAGAAGAGGAAAGGTAAGAGTGTAGGACTGAGAATAGGAACTCTGAATGTTGGTACTATGACAGGGAAAGGTAGAGTGCTGGCTGATATGATGGAGAGAAGGAAGGTGGATATACTGTGTGTACAGGAGACCAGGTGGAAGGGTAGCAAGGCTCGTAGTATAGGAGCAGGATTCAAGCTGTTTTATTATGGTGTGGATAGTAAGAGAAATGGGGTAGGTGTGGTCCTGAAGGAGGAGATTTGTGAGGAATGTTCTGGAGGTGAAGAGAGTGTCAGACAGGGTGATGAGTCTGAAGTTAGAGATTGAAGGGGTGATGTTGAATGTTGTTAGTGGTTATGCCCCACAGGTAGGTTGTGAGTTAGAGGAGAAAGAGAGATTCTGGAGTGAATTAGATGAGGTGATGGAGAGTATTCCCACGGGTGAGAGAGTGGTGATAGGAACGGATTTTAATGGACATGTTGGTGAGGGGAACACAGGTGATGAGGAGGTGATGGGCAAGTTTGGAGTTAAGGAAAGGAACCTTGAAGGACAGATGGTAGGGAACTTTGCTAAGAGGATGGACATGGGTGTGGTTAACACTTATTTTCAGAAGAGGGAGGAGCATAGAGTGGAGGTAGGAGAACACAGGTAGACTACATCCTATGTAGAAGAGGCAATCTGAAAGAGATTAGTGACTGTAAAGTGGTTGTGGGAGAGAGTGTAGCCAGACAGCATAGGATGGTGGTGTGTAGGATGACTCTGATGGTCTGTAAGAAGAAGAGGTCAGAGATAGAGAAGAAAACCAAGTGGTGGAAGCTGAAAAAGGAGGAATGTTGTGAGGAATTTAGACAGAAGTTGAGGCAGGCTCTGGGTGGTCAGGTAGTGCTGCCAGATGACTGGGAAACTACAGCAGAAGTGATCAGGGAGACAGGGAGAAAGGTGCTGGTTGTGTCATCTGTAAGGAGGAAAGAAGATAAGGAGACTTGGTGGTGGAATGAGGAAGTTCAGGATAGTGTCCAGAGGAAGAGGTTAGCCAAGAAGAAGTGGGACATGGACAGGACAGAAGAGAATAGACAGGAATACAAGGAGTTACAGCGCAGAGTGAAGAGGGAGGTGTCTAAGGCCAAGCAGAAGGCATATGACGAGTTGTACACTAGGTTAGATACTAGAGAAGGAGAGAAGGACTTGTACAGGTTAGCTAGGCAGAGGGATCGAGATGGGAAGGATGTGCAGCAAGTTAGAGTTATTAAGGATAGAGATGGAAGGGTGCTCACAAGTGAGGAGAGTGTACAGAGGAGATGGAAGGAGTACTTTGAGGAGCTGATGAATGAGGAAAATGAGAGGGAAATAAGAGTAGAAGGGGTGAACTCTGTGGAACAGAAAGTAGATAAGATTAGAAAGGATGAAGTCAGGAAGGCTTTGAAGAGGATGAAAAGTGGGAAGGCAGTTGGTCCTGACGACATCCCGGTGGAGGTCTGGAAGTGTCTGGGAGAGGCAGCAGTGGAATTTTTAACTAGTTTGCTCAACAGGGTTTTAGAGAGTGAGAGGATGCCTGAGGAATGGAGAAGAAGTGTGTTAGTGCCGATCTTTAAGAATAAGGGTGACGTGCAGAGTTGCAGCAACTATAGGGGGACAAAGTTGATGAGCCATACAATGAAGCTATGGGAAAGAGTAGTGGAAGCTAGGTTAAGGAAGGTAGTGGAAATTTGTGAGCAGCAGTATGGCTTCATGCCCAGAAAGAGCACAACAGATGCAATTTTTGCTCTGAGAATGTTGATGGAGAAGTATAGGGATGGTCAGAGGGAGTTGCACTGTGTGTTTGTAGACTTGGAGAAAGCGTATGACAGGGTGCCAAGAGAAGAGCTGTGGTACTGTATGAGGAAGTCAGGAGTAGCGGAGAAGTATGTCAGAGTGGTGCAGGACATGTATGAGAGGAGCAGGACAGTGGTGAGGTGTGCTGTGGGTCAGACAGAGGAGTTCAAAGTGGAGGTGGGACTGCATCAGGGATCGGCTCTGAGCCCCTTCCTGTTTGCTATAGTGATGGACCAGTTGTCAGAGGAGGTCAGACAGGAGTCTCCTTGGACAATGATGTTTGCAGATGACATTGTGATCTGTAGTGAGAGCAGGGAGCAGGTGGAGGAAAACCTGGAGAGGTGGAGGTTTGCGCTGGAGAGAAGAGGAATGAAAGTCAGTGGTAGTAAGACTGAGTACATGTGTGTGAATGAAAGGGAGGGAAGTGGAACAGTAAGGTTACAGGGTGAAGAGGTGAAGAAGGTACAAGAGTCAACTTGGGGTCAACAGTCCAGAGTAATGGAGAGTGTGGGAAAGAGGTAAAGAAGCGAGTGCAGGCAGGTTGGAATGGGTGGAGAAAGGTGTGGGGAGTTCTGTGTGATAGGAAAATATCAGCGAGAATCAAGGGGAAGGTGTACAGGACAGTGGTGAGAGCGGCCATGCTGTATGGTTTAGAGACAGTGTCACTGAGGAAGAGACAGGAGTCAGAGCTAGAGGTAGCAGAGCTGAAGATGTTGAGGTTCTCTTTAGAGTGACAAGATTGGACAGGATTAGGAACAAGTACATCAGAGGGACAGCTCATGTTGGACGTTTGGGGGACAAAGTTAGGGAGGCCAGATTAAGATGGTTTGGACATGTTCAGAGGAGGGAGAGTGAGTATATTGGTAGGAGAATGTTGGACATGGAGCTGCCAGGCAGGAGGCAAAGAGGAAGGCCAAAGAGGAGGTATATGGATGGAATTAATGAGGATATGAAGCTAGTGGGTGCAAGTGTTGAGGATGCAGAAGATAGGGATAGGTGGAGAGAGATGATTCGCTGTGGAGACCCCTGAAGGGAAAAGCCGAAAGAAGAAGAAGAAGCCAGATTCAGTGCAGTTTATATCGCACTACATTTGTACACTTTTGCAATTAACTTCTGGTGCAAAACTAAATGCACCAAACATTTTTTAGGTGATCAACAACATTTGCATAAACATTTGAATAATTTTCTTAACACTAAACTACATCTGTTTGTTGGATGTTTCAGGCTTCAGGGGCTCTGTGGTTAAAATTCTGTGACTGGAAGTTTGTGAGTTTAAACACACAAACCGTCCTTACATCAGATCCCTCGACCTCTCAGATCTGTTCCTGGATTAGATTTTGTTTCACTTGCATTGCTGATTAAAATCATAAAAGTCAAATAATAAATCAAGCAGTGTAGAATATAATCCTGCAGTTCACTGGAAATTCTTTAGTGAATTATTTTTTAGCATCCACATTCCTGCACATTTCCACCCTCATAAGTGAGAAAAATGTGGTAGCTTAGTGGTTAAGGCATTGGACTACTGATCGGAAGGTTGTGTGTTCAAATCCCAGGTCCACCAAGCTGCAACTACTGGGCCCCTGAGCAAGGCCCTTAACCCCAAAAATGCTCAGTTGTATTAAAAATGAGATGAAAATGTAAGTCGCTCTGGATAAGGGCGTCTGCTAAATGCCGTAAATGTAAATGTAGAAAAAGAGCAGAATAATGTGTGTGTGTGGGGAGAGAGAGAGAGAGTGTGTGTGAGAGAGAGAGAGAGAGAGAGAAATGTCTCTTTACACAGAGAAGGGTGTCCTTTACTGGAATGTGGACAGATATTCAAGACGCCCAGTCCAGGGTCTTAATATAGCTCGGTAAAGTCTCTGTGTTGGGAAAACTACTTAAAGGACTAAAAATAGAATTGATTTATTTGATCATAAACACATACAATGTCTGTTTGTTCTGCTCGGAATCAGCAGAATTAACACAAAGCCTCTTTAATCCTAAAATCCATCCATAAGATCCACGAATGACCTGGTGTCTGTATTCACGCCTGCCCTCTAGTGGTCATACCGTGTAATAACACTGCAGGCGGTTTAAATAAACATAAACATGAGGAAAAAAAACACTTTTGTCAGTGAATGTTCACTCTAAGACTTGCTCATAGGTTTTACATTTTGAGAAGTTTTATTCATGTAAAAACTAATACTCAAATTGTATGCCTTAAATCTGAGATTTTATTTGTACGCTGCAGGTTTTATACAATTGACACAATCACCCGTAACATTAAAAACACCACAACATTACAGAAATATATAAATTCAAGGTATAAATTTATCTTTAATGAGTCGAGTCAGAGGTGATGGTGGTGAGGAAAAACTTTCTGAGACAACATGAGGAAGAAACCTGGAGAGGAACCAGACTGAAAACAGAACCTCATCCTCATCTGAGTGACACCAGAGAGTGGGATTATAAACATTATAAACACAGAGTGGGATTATACACTGATCAGCCATAACATTATGACCATCTGCCTAATATTGTGTTGTTCCTCCTTTTGCTGCCAAAACAGCCCTGAGTCATGGAGGCATGGACTCCACTAGATTCCTGAAGGTGTTCTGTGGGATCTGGCACCAAGATGTTAGCAGCAGATCCTTTAAGTCCTGTAAATTGTGAGGTGGGGCCTCCATGGATGGGACTTGTTTGTCCAGCACATCCCACAGATACTGGATTGAACTGAGATCTGGGGAATTTGGAGGCGGAGTCAACACCTCAAACTGGTTGTTGTGCTCATCAAACCATTCCTGAACCATTTCTGCTTTGTGGCACGGAGCATTATCCTGCTGAAAGAGGACACAGCCATCAGGGAATAGCGTTTCCATGAAAGGGTGTACATGGTCTGTAACAATGCTTAGGTAGGTGCTACGTGTCAAAGTAACATCCACATGGACGGCAGGACCCAAGGTTTCCCAGCAGAACATTGACCAAAGCAGGACACTGCCTCAGCCGGCTCACCTTCTTCCCATAGTGCATCCTGGTACCATGTGTTCCCCAGGTAAGCGATGAACACGCACCCGGCCATCCACGTGATGTAAAAGAAAACGTGATCCATCAGACCAGGCTCCCCACGTGCATCAATGAGCCTTGGCCGCCCATGACCCTGTCTCCGGTTCACCACTGTTCCTTCCTTGGACCACGTTTGATAGATACTGACCACTGCAGACCGGGAACACCCCACAAGAGCTGCAGTTTTGGAGATGTTCTGATCCAGTGGTCTAGCCATCACAATTTGGTCCTTCATCAAACTCGCTCAAATCCTTACGCTTGTCCATTTTTCCTGCTTCTAACACATCAACTTTGAGGACAAAATGTTCACTTGCTGCCTAATATATCCCACCCACTAACAGGTGCCATGATGAGGAGATCATCAGTCTTATTCACTTCACCTGTCACTGCTCACAGTGTTATACCTGATCGGTGTATTTTATAACCAGGAGTTATAATAAGTCTAGTCTTAATAAAGTTTGTCTTTATTAAGTTTGAGACAGAGAGAGAGACAGACAGACAGAGAAAGACAAATAGAGAGAGAGAGAGAGAGAGAGAGAGAGTGAGAGAGACAGACATAGAGAAAGACACATAGACAGAGAGAGGCAGAGAGACAGACAGAGAGAGAGAGAGAGAGACTCAACACTCTTCTTTCTTCCCCCATGAGGTACAGTACAGTGGTGATTTGTTTCTCACCTGGACTGAGGCTCAGATCAGGTGACACACTCCAGCTGCTTATTAAAAAGAAAAACAACTTGAAAGCAAAACATCACGTTACATTATTAAAGACTTTATTTTATTTTTGTGGAGGAAAATTACCAAAATCTCAACACATGACGTCTTTTCATCAGCTGCACTTTTTCAGCAGAAAGAGATACTGAGGATGATGAAAAGTTTCAGGAAATAAATAAGAGACATCACAAGGATGAGGATGAGGATGATGATGATGAGGATGATGAAACATCCTGAAAGAACCGGACAATATACAGGAAAAGAAAACACGTTGCTCTGATTAACATGCATGCACACAGACCTTCTGCCTCCGATTGTCTTCAGCATGAGAAGCAGCAGCTGATTTAGTGTCTGAACAAATTAGACTTTGGTCGTTGTTTAAAATTGTATTATTTATAGAGTAAAACATTTTGTTTTAAAAATGAAAAAATAAGGCACAAACACTTACAAATGCTTAAAATGCTATATGACTGGGATGCCATGAAGGTTTAAAAAAATAAAGAATAAAATAAAACAATCCCTAATGTGACCACATACAGTGCAGTCTGTGGATTGGGATTAGACTGAAGTCCAGATGTTCATCTGATGTTCATGTGAGGCGAACCTTTTTAACCTCACGTGAGAAACATCAGGAATAAAGTAACAACAATTAACTAGTGCATTTTTGTTGAAAGAAAAAAGAAGGAAAAAAAAAATCATATATTTTTCCCAAACTGTCTGATTTCATTCAGTTTTCAGTTCTCTTTTAAAACCATTGTGTTTGATTCTGTACAGACTGCACTGTACGTACCTGAGAAAACACACACACACACACACACACACACTGCTCTGTGTTTCAAAGCTCGTCCCTGTAGGCGGCGCTCTGAATGCCAGGAGGCGGAGCTCCGCCCTTCAGGCTCTTGTAGGATCCCCTCCAGTCCGTGGGGACGTTGTCATCATCCCACAGCGTGGACGTCTCGGTGTCGCTCACCCACTCCACATCGCCCGCGTAGTGACACGGCTGCACCAGCAGGGGGCTCGTGGAGAATGCCTGCAGGTTCCGGTTCTGGAAGTGGGATTTATAGTCTTCACTGTAACAAAAAGACACAAACACACAAATGTAAATACTGTAGATTAGCATCACTGGCTTAAATGAAACACAGCTTTAACCCTGCTTCATAACTCCTTTACCACAGTGATGAATAACAGAGTTAACACTTATCTCCTGAGATATTTCATTGCTTCTCCTGGTAGACAACCTGGGTTCTGACTACACCTGGGTTCTGACTACACCTGGGTTCTGACTACACCTGGGGTCTGACTTAAAGTTCCACCCAGCAGTTAAAAGATTTTAGTGTCACTCAGGAGAACTATTATAGGATTATACATGATTTTTATTTTTGGAACACAGCTCCCAGGATACAGAGCATGCACGTGCACACACACACACACACACACACACACACACATAATCATATAGGGGATATACATGAAGTTACCACTACACAGACACTCAGACAGAACTACCAGATAATAGCAGAGCTCTGTATTATTTCTGGATGAGTTTAAAATGAGAAAACCGCACTGCATCCTTAAACACACAAACCTCCGAACTGCATGTTTATGTTCCATTTTAAACCCCAGGGTTAGAGCCAATCATCTCATAGAACATCACAGAGCTCTCCAGAGACACCAGAACACTGGAGTTTTACTGCAGAGAAACTGGAGCAGTCTGAATTGCTTGAAAACCTGAAGCTGATTATATTCCTGTAACAGTCTTTATTCCACTTATACCAACAATCCCAATGTTTACTTTGTGAAAAAAAGACACATTATGTTTTTTATCCATTTCTAGTTACACTAAAATGAAGAAACAAATGAGTTCCTGTTGTCTCTTCTGTTCTATCAGCTGTAAGAAGTGTTTCTTTCAGCAGTCTCTCATTATTCTCTCTCATCTCAGCTGCTCATGTTACTGAGAAACCACAAAGAAGTGTAAACTCCTCTGTCCTGAAGATGTTGGAAAAGTTCCAGCTTCACCTGATACACAGCGCTGACACTGGAGACTCCTTCCACACACACACACACATTTCTTACAGCTAATACTAACCTCCCATCATCACACCACCCTGTGACCAGCTCTGGTGGTACTCACTTGGGATGTTTGTCATACATGATGGGCAGGAACTCGTCCACAGGAAGCATTTTGGAGATAGGTTCAGCGTTGATCAGTTTCTGAGCTCCCTGCAGTGAGATGGCGTAGGACAATGTCCAGTACGAATAACCAGCAACCACCAGGTTCTTCACTGCTTCCACCTGCTTGTCCTCATCAGGGTTCACCTGCTTCCTGCCCAGGTATCTGAAACACACACACACACACTCTATTTCAATTGGATAATGCAACCCAAGTATTAGCATCAACTATACGTCATATAAAGTGACACATGTCATCATCAGCCAATCACATGTCATGTGATCATTCATTCCATCACACCAGACGTTATATCTCGCGCTAAACTTCAAAAACGTTCTTCTTTACAAGTTCTTTGCACATTGATTTGAGATGTTTCCACGGCACCATGCTGACAGACAGGTGTCACTCACATGATGTCCCAGTCAAGCTCGGCTTGCTCCACCTCCTCCATCATCCTCATCACGCGCCGTTTGAAGTTACCCTGAAACCGAACATCATCCTCGAAGATCAGCGCTTTGTCCAGCTGCATGTCCACCATCTAAGAGACGAGTCCATACACACACACACACACACAAACACAGCTTTACAGAAGTATAGAAACATAGAACAAAAATGATAAAGTTTAGTTATTATTTTATCCCTAATGAGAAGCCTCAGGTGACAGTGGTGAGGAAAACCTCCCTGAGATGATATGGAGGAAGAAACCTTGAGAGGAACCAGGCTCAGAAGGGAACCTCATCCTCATTTGGGTGACAATGGACACTAAATGATGTAATGTCCTTTCTACATCAGCATCCAAGAGCTCTTGAGCAACTAATAGGTCAGTGTAGTTTCTGTGGTCATTATAGACTTAGACCTAATTCCTTCCTGCAGTATGGTTTAATAAGTCTGCTAGTATGAATTAAATACGCTAAAATCATATACTGCATGAACTCAGAGAGATAGATTCTTTATCATCATTGCAGAGACTACACCAAAATGAAATGCCACTCCTTATTGTGTAAAGAAGAGAGTAACAAAAAATGAGTGATAAAAAATAAATAGATTAAAGATTAAAAATAGAATTCAGCTTCACATATGTACATAGCGATAAAAATACAATAAAACAAAAAAATACAAAAAATAATCTACATGATTAGATGAAACAATTAAGATATAAAGAAAAAAAGCTATGCTGGTGTGTTAGATTTGAGGCTCATAACAATAAATTGAACATAACCGCTTAAAGGTGTGTGTGTGTGTGTGTAGAATCTTCTCACCTCCTTCCAGATGTAGTAGTGGCTGAGGAAACATCCCACCTCCCCTTTCGTGAGCGTGCGGCCGGAGAACGGGTCGTAATAACCGGGCAGGAGATCCACACCCAGGATCTTAATATCACTGCTATTCAGAGCTCTACACACACACACACACACACACACATTAATGTGCGATGTGTTGTTGTTTAATTAACAATAAACTGTAATTAATGGTCAGTTGCTGTGCCGTAAGAGGAATAAAACTCTCGGAGATGTGCAGTTATAGAAAAATAATCCAATAGTGTGAACAGTGACCGCTGCGTCACTCAGTGATTGAAGGTGAATGTGTAGAACTCACGCTCCGTCCACGGCGTCCACCACTTTAGCGCCGATCTCCAGCTCGTAGAGAGACCACAGCATCCTCTCTCTGCGGTCGGGTCGTCTACGCAGGTTTATCAGGTAAATCTGAACAACACACACACAGTTTATATACAGAGCAGACTGGATGTAGCTGCAGGTTCGAACAGGTTTACTCACCTCATCAAAGCCCATGAGGTCCAGCTGTTTGGGAGGGACGTGTACGTAGCGGGACAAATACATTGGAGGTCCATCAACTGCACAGAAGACCATTACACAACAAAGCACCTTTTGGTTTTCAGTTTATATAAAGTCTGTAAATCCCAGACGTCCAGCATCGTAGGAGAAGAAGAAAAAAAACAAAAAAAATAAAAATCTTCCTCAAAATGTCCACTATTTACCTTAATACAATTATCTAGATACACCGATCGGTCATAACACTGTGAGCAGTGAGAGGTGAAGTGAATAAGACTGAGTATCTCCTCATCATGGCACCTGTTAGTGGGTGGGATATATTAGGCAGCAAGTGAACATTTTGTCCTCAAAGTTGATGTGTTAGAAGCAGGAAAAATGGACAAGTGTAAGGATTTGAGCGAGTTTGATGAAGGGCCAAATTGTGAGGGTCTAGACCACTGGATCAGAACATCTCCAAAACTGCAGCTCTTGTGGGGTGTTCCCGGTCTGCAGTGGTCAGTATCTATCAAAAGTATCCTTTAAGTCCTGTAAGTTACTGTAACGTACAGGACTTAATGGATCTGCTGCTAACATCTTGGAGCCAGATACCACAGCACAACTTCAGGGATCTATTGGAATCCATGCCTCATGACATAGACAGGGGTTGGGCTGTGTCAGGGCTGTTATGCCTGACCGGTGTATGTCCAGTCAGTAAACACAGTTAATGATGTGAGAAATAATAAAGTACCATCGAGTATGAAACTTTCCTAAAAGTAGAAATATTAGATTTCCTTCTCCACTGCTAAGATACACCACCATCTGTATAAAAAATATAAAAATATTCCTCAACTCTGTGATGATGGACTCCTGGGACACAATGTGATGGAACGGGAAAATTTGGCTCGAGTTTATAGACACAAATGGAAAAGCAGATAAAGAAATAAAGCTGTAAACATGTAAGCAACACAATCTGATCCAGATTTTTTCAGAAATGTCTGATATATACTGTAGCTCTGATTTACATAGATGTCTGGGTTTAAACTCATACTGGATGAAAGAACCTCTGACTCTGGACCACAGTAGCTTCACTTTTTAGCCAATTAAAATGTAGTTTGTTCATCTGAGAATATAAATTCACACCATTTTCTCATTTAATGTTAAATATCAAACACATGACTGATAAAACTTCACAGAAAACAACTGGATGTCCTCAGTACACCAAAAAGTCTCAGCGGTCAGAACTCACCCAGAGCCTCGAGGTAGAGATGGGCGAAGTTAATGCGGTCGTCCTCCACGGTCTGGTGCGGTTTAGCGGGAATGTTCACATAGCCGTAACGATCTTTATTACACACGTACATCTGAACCTCTGTGTCGACAAAACACACATGGTTCAGTCTCATTAACACACCGAGCATAGCCACAGAACCAAAATTATTACACAGAATCAACAAGAAAATGTGTGAAGTGTATGGCACAGAACACATACAGCACCGTGAGTATTAGCCCCCTTTAGAACTGCTCAAACTTTCATAGTGATATGCAAATGAATCAAATGATATGCAAAACAATTCTGATTAAATTCAATTTGATTCACGATACTGGCTTCATGATTCAATTTGATTCACAAAACTGGCTTCATGATTTGATTTGATTCACAATACTGGCTTCATGATTCAATTTGATTCACAATACTGGCTTCATGACTCAATTTGATTCACTATATTTTCATCATGATTCAATTTGATTCAAGATACCAGCATCATGATTCAATTTGATTCACAATACTGGCTTCATGATTCAATTTGATTCTCAGAATATTTTAAACAAACTTTTAGAATGAATGATAACTAAAGACTCCCAGAATCATAAACAATGCAAAAAACACATGAAATTTCTGCCAGTAAATTAAAAAATGCTATAAATAAATGTCAGATTTTGTAATTAACATGTATAAAAAACATTCTGGCCTCAACACAAAGTGCTACGTGTGGCAGGAAGTCAGTGCTGGAGAGATTTTTGTACCTGAAACTCTGCAGGAAAAGGCAAAGACGATGATGTCATCATAAGGCCAGGAGTAATCGGTGTGCGGTGGGTAGAAGGCCAGGCTCTTGGTGCTCTCCTTACGCAGGTCCAGCAGCATGGTGGAATGGACCATGGGGACTGGGAAACAGCCTTTCCGGTACCGGTACCTGGTCGGGAAGTACTCAGCTGTGCGGCGGTAATAACCCTAAAATACAACCGCAATATAAATCTAACAGACGCACCACAGACTTCAGTAATAAAATTAACTGTATGTCAATGAGCCGTTACCATAGAAACGATAACGTATCAGAACGAGCGTGTTTATATAAACCAGAGCTGCTGTTCTAAAGAATTAATCACCACCGGACCACCGGTCAGAGTGCCGACCTCAGCAGTGGTGTGGGGTCATGGTGTCGGAGTCTCCGTGTTGCTGTACCTGAGGCGTGATGCCGCACCAGTAGTTGGAGTAAGCAGACTGAGAATCCAGCATGGGGGCGATCACAGACTTATTCTCAGCCATGAGGAGGTTCAGAGTGTCCGGGTTGGTCAAGATGTTGTCTGTATCTGCAAACTACAGAGCACAAAATCACACAAACACACACACACACACACACCACACACATACACACACACACACATTTTTACCAGTATGAGTATTTAAGACATGGTACTGCAGATTTAATTCACAATTCAGAGACATGAGTTTTTACTGTTTATGAGAGACTATAGCATGTTAAAAAGAGAATGTGTGTGTGTGTGTGTGTGTCTGTGTGTGTGTGTGTGAGGTCACAGCTTTACCCTACCAGGATATAATCTGCCCAGCGTTTCATAGCAAAGTTCAGTGCCGCCTGTTTGAGCCTCATGACGTGTTCGTAGCGGCCATTAGTCCAGTGTTTAGGCCCCATTTCACCTGCATAAGAGCTGAGCAGAGAGAAGAACACTAACACAACACACACTGACCACTCACACTGAACACACACACACAATGACCACACACACTAAACACACTCACCGAACACACAAACACTGAACACACACTGAACACACCCACCAAACACACACTGCAACACCAAACACACACTGCTCACACATTAACACACCAAACACACCAAACACACACTGCTCACACATTAACACACCCTACACACACTGGCAGGTAAAAGCATGTCCACACGTTCCTGAGCTCAGAGAACAGAGCGAGTGAACATCTGCCCCCGGGGCAGCTGGGATATCACGCCTCCATCACTGATCCAGTTTAAACTGTTCTTTAACATTTCAGTCCAGATAATCTCTGTGTGTGTCAGTCTCAGTAAAGGAGGTGTGTCCTCTGTGTGTGTCAGTCTCAGTGAAGGAGGTGTGGCCTCTGTGTGTGTCAGTCTCAGTGAAGGAGGTGTGGCCTCTATGTGTGTCAGTCTCAGTGAAGGAGGCGTGGCCTCTGGATGTGTCAGTCTCAGTGAAGGAGGTGTGGCCTCTGGATGTGTCAGTCTCAGTGAAGGAGGTGTGGCCTCTGGATGTGTCAGTCTTAGTGAAGGAGGTGTGGCCTCTGGATGTGTCAGTCTCAGTGAAGGAGGCGTGGCCTCTGGATGTGTCAGTCTCAGTGAAGGAGGCGTGGCCTCTGGATGTGTCAGTCTCAGTGAAGGAGGCGTGGCCTTTGTGCGTGTAAGCCTCAGTGAAGGAGGCATGGCCTTTTACTCAGTCAATCTCAATGAAGGAGGTGTGGCCTCTGTGTCAGATAATCTCACTAAAGAAGGCGTGGCTTCCGTTTCATATTTCTGCCCTTGGTTCTCAGAAATGTTCCGGGTTTTTTCCTTTATTTTTTCAGCATATTTGCCGGACAATGCTTTTTAATGCTAAGGCTACAGAATAATCTTTATTTCCTGTATTTGAGGAACATCTGCTATAGAAATGAGGAAGTCTTACATGGGCTTGTCCTTGGGCCTCCACTCCACGTAGTGATAGTACTGCTGCATGACGGTCAGCCACTCCCTCAGCACCGCGGTGGTGTTATCGGTGTTGTGGTCAGTCGCCGCCCTGGTGTGGAACACAGGAAGAGCCGAGATTTGGATGAGGTATCGTCCTTGTCAGTGTTTCTTCATTCAACACTTACAGAATCTTTCTCTTTATGTAAAACAGAATTGTGGCTTCAATTCTGGCTCGATGTTTTGCTCCGGGAAAAACACACAAAATATTGTGACACACTCAGATATAACACTACAAACTGGACACTGGTGTGAGAAGCTTGACCAGGTACAGTTTATAAATACCTGATTGTACAGAACTGGACTAGTCTTAAACTTCCCTCTTTAATACCGTGTACCGTAATAACTGTATCATATCGCGATATGATTTTTCTTCCACATCATGCAGCCCTGATGATGAAACGCACAGATGTGAGGGGGATTAATCAGCAGGTCACTGAGGGACACTTAGTTTCTTGTTCGCATTAAGTTGGATGATGGACAGAGTGGACTGGAATGTGAACTGCTCCACACAGAGCAAAGCCCTGAGCCCTGAAGAAACCCTGGGTCCTACCAGATGGAGATGCGCTCTTTGGGGTAGTTGAGCCTCTCCAGAGCTCCGAGGTAATAGGGCAGAGAGTGCGCGGAGTTCCGGCTGATGATGGCGATCACCACGGTGGCTGCCTGCATCTCCGACTCCTCCGCGTAGTTCTCCTCCGAAAAGTAACTTTCTGTTCGGGGAAAAAACAGACAGAACACCAAAACCCAGAGCAACATTGTGCCGGAGCCCCTCTCACTCTCTCTCTCTATCCGCGTCAGCAATCCTGGGCTCCAATTCCCAAAAAACTCCACCCGAAAATTCTTCACTCTTTACCCCACCCGTATTTGCACTAACCACGCCTTCTGTCCTGGGGTGCGTCTGAAACCGAACTCAATGCGTCCTATCTAGTGAACAATATTTATTCATCTATTCATTTATTTAGCAAACGCTTATAATAACGCTTATAATAACCCAAAGCGACGTGCACATGAGTAATACTAATAGAGCTGATGCTTTATGACTAAATAAGAATTCTCCGGTCATGACTTTGATTTTCTCAATGTTACATCATCATCAGCAGCAGCAGCAGCAGCAGCAGCAGCAGCAGTCCATTTAACCCAATTTACACCATGTGATTCAAGCATTTATGATTATTCCATGTCCTAATTAAGAAAAATGAATATTACCAATAAGTCTGAAAAGGTATTTTATCTTCATCACCACCATCACTACCATGTTTGTAGCGGTCTCGTAACATTTTTGTGTCTCGTATCACATTCTGTGGATTTTTAACACATTATTCAAGAGCAAAATTCTCCGTTTAAGAACAACGATCTCAACTCGTGACCAGTGGTTTTGGATGTGTGATTGAACCTGTCCCAGTGAAGTCAGGCAGATTATCATAACATCTACAGCTTGCTGAACGTCACATTTCTTTACACAATTTATTTTTGTGTGTCAGACAATTTAAAACTAAGATTTTCTGTGACCCCATTCCTCTGCATTGTGGCTTCTCCTGGTCTTTTTCTCCTCAAGCTTAATTTCATGTTTGTTTTCTTCATGAGGAACTTACAGAAGTAGATGGAGACATTTGTCCTTGTTTATTGCTGAACTTCTGCGTTAATGCGCTGTGTCAGGATCATGCAAAAGATTCTCAGATACATTTTAAAATATTACACCACAAAATATGTTTTAGTAGTTAGAGGAATATTTAATATTAATTTACTAAACAAAAAAGATCAGCAGGTATAAAGCAATGTAGTTTTGCTCTAAAAGGTTCAGTTCACGATCTTTTTTTTTCTCTATGAAGCACTTTTCAGATTTAGACACACCCACATCAGAGGCGTCGAATGTACACTTCTCCGATTGGACAGTCTATGTTTCTGATGAACTTTAAGCCAATCCTAGCGCAGGAGGCGGGTTTTGTCAGAATACTGGTAGGGAAAGAAAATCCCCGAAAATCCTCTGATTTCCTTCAAAGAAAGCAACGTGTGTGCGAGCTTCATTACAACTTCCGGCTGAGGACCGAACAGAGGGGAGCAAGAAAAAACTCAGTTCATTTTTAAAGTCCTGAAAGTAAACTCATTTGGCAGAATTATCAAAAACTAACATTAGGTGTTTGAACATTTCACATTTGCAAACTTTTAGTGTAAAAGAAAAAAAAAAAGTATTTTATAAAACACACACACACACACACACACTGACATTTAGATCATTTATTTTAATTAAAATGTATTAATTCATTAACTTATATATAAAGTGAAATATAGGTCTGATGCTTCTTGTAAAATTTTAAATGTGGTTGGATTTTTTTAGTTTGGCCATAACAACAACGATGCTTGATAAAAATGATCCCCAAAGCGTCAGGTCACTTCCTGACTGTCTCTCAGTGGAGAGTCTGGGCAGAGAATCAGGCTACTCAACTGTCCTTAACATGATGGATGTGGTAGAATGATGGGGAAGAGGTATGGGGTAGAGGGATGAGGTAGAGGGATGGTGTGGTGTGGTGGGGTAGAGGGATGGGGCAGTGGGATGGGGTAGAGGGATGAGGTAGTGAGATGGGGTAGGGGGGTGGGGTAGTGAGATGGGGTAGAATGGTGGGATAGAGGGATTGGGTAGAGGGATGGGGTAGAAAGGTGGTGTAGAGGGGTGGGTAGAATGGTGGGATAGTGAGATGGGGTAGAGGGACGGGATGGTGAGATGGGGTAGAATGGTGGTGTAGAGGGGTGGGGTAGAGGAATGGGGTAGAATGGTAGTGAAGAGGGATAGTGTAGAATGGCGGTGGGGTAGTGAGATGGTGTAGAGGGGTGGGGTAGTTAGATGGGTGTAGAGGGATGGGGTAGAATGGTGGTGTAGAGGGATGGGGTAGAATAGTGGGGTAGAATGGTGAGGTAGAATGGTGGGGTAGAGGGATTGGGTAGAGGAATGGGGTAGTGAGATGGGGTAGAAAGGTGCGGGTAGAGGGGTGGCGTATGGTGTTGGGGTAGTGAGATAGGGGTAGAGGATGGGGTACAATGGTGGGGTAGAGAGGTGGGGTAGAGTGATGGTGTAGAAAGATGGTGTGGAGGGATGGGGTAAAATGGTGGGGTAGAGGGGAGCTGCAGACAGAAGGTTTACACGGACAACATGAAAGCTGCAGCTCAGACGTCTGTTTCTCTGGATTTCAATAAACCACCACCAGAGGGCGGTGTTGAGCTGAAACTCAGCCTCTAGCTGTACAACATACAACACCATGATTTGGACCTGACAGAACCAGCAGAAATATTTTTCCCAGTAAAATCTCGAGTCAGTCGGATGATGATGAGGAGCATCTGAGAGTCTGAGATGTAAAAGTGCTGGCGCGTCTTTACTTCACCCAGAGCTCTCACAAAATCTCTACATCGATTCGCTCTCACATTTATCACCAGCTGTCCACTCAGGAAGCTGACCAGAATTGACAAGTGAACATCGGCACTATTGAGGACTCGAGCTCTAAAGAATGCTGAGACACTGTGAAGAGACAAAGAAAAGAGGAACAGAACGGAGAAGAAAACCAAGCCCGAGGAACGCTGGAGATGAAGAGATATACAGCTGACAAGCAGTTAAACCAATTTCACTCAGGCCCCGAAACACAATTGAAGCAGGACCGTGCCGGAACCCAGGCCGGGTCAGCACCTGCTCCCGCCCCTTCGGACACCTCTCTGGCCCCGCGAGGGCACTTTCCCAGCAACCCCTGCACACCCACGCTTCGGAGAGTTCATGTGACTCATCGGTAACTTTTCACAGCTGGGTCAAAGGTCATAGCCACGGGGCAGCAGGGTGTGGCGGCCCAGTCGGGGCACGCAAGCCGGTCATCCCAACTCAAACATTTATTCAACGCAAAGCAGAGAGGGCAGGAGGAGAGAGGCGGGGGTACTTCAGAGGGGTAGTGGGGGGTCTCGCTGATATAGCTGCTAAAACCGCGGCTACAATGGCTCGGGGGTCGTGTCAAAGCAAGATGCTCCAGTGGTCAGCTGCAGCTCTTCTTTTCTTCGGTCAGTCCCAAATCCCTCAGAGGCCACGGCTGTGATACTCTGGGAAACTCTGGAACGTCTTGTGGACACATTAATAATCGGCACAGACGTTCTGGTGCACACGTCAATAAGTGTCACTCCTGCTCCCACGGTCCAGGCCGAGAAAACTCAATCAGCTGCCCTCATCCTCAGCACCCGGGACAGGAAGCGCAAAACATTACTCTATAATAATCATAAAAAATTATCAGTATGGTTCGAGTTCACTAGCATCCGGAGGTTTTGTATTTTGGAGCAGATGATGATAGCTTGGGGAAGAAAAGGATTATTTCTGTCTTTCAAAGAATCTCATATTAACAGAAAATAATGCACAGGGCTAATAATATCAGATTTTTTGTTTTGTTTTTTCATGCTCTCGCTTCAGTGAATAAAACAGAAAGTTAGATGCGATAGGAACATCTTTAAATATCTTTAAATATAATGTTAAGTACGGAATAAACCACTGTGTGTGCTGCTGTTTTAGGAAAGTAATCAATAACCAGGTCACATGATCATTTTCCTGTAACAGCACATCTTTTAGTTGCCAAAGAGGAGGTATATGGATGGAATTAATGAGGATATGAAGCTAGTGGGTGTTGAGGATGCAAAAGACAGGGATAGGTGGAGAAAGATGATTCGCTGTGGAGACCCCTGAAGGGAAAAGCCGAAAGAAAAAGAAGAAGAAGAAGAAGAAGAAGAAGAAGAAGAAAAAGCACATCTTTTAGTCCTTGTGATTTATCAAAGACTGCAATTTTTAATCCAGTTAAAAACATCATACTGTCGATCTGTTTAGAATTACATTTAGTCTAATGTTTGAAAAACAAGTTACTTCCTGTTTTTTCTCTTACGTTACAGCAGCTATAAACACTCTTTCCCTCACCAGCCTCTCTTTATTATATTCTCTCAAAACTCCACTGTTACACCACTGTTACAAAGCTCTGACACTGGAGACTCCTTCCACACATGATACAGAAACTTACAGAAAACATCATTGTCCCTGTGAATGAGCGGTTGCTATAGAAACGCTAAGTTGTAGTGCGTGCATGTAAACCTGTGCTACTGTCAGAGTCTCTGCTGCATGGAAGGAAGGAGTCAGTGCTCTGGAAAGTGGTCTTTATAGATGAATTGACTGGTGACCAGAACATCAGCACCTCCACATCCCCTGTGACCAGTGGAACTGAAGCACTCAGATAAAATTACCCGGAGAAACGTTTACAAGTGTTTCAGTTTGATTTGTCGGGTCAATAGCATGGATCTACAGCAGCGACACACACACACACACACACACACACACACTCTTCTTCTTGCAGCACATGAAATATCAAAAAAACTCAAACTAGCCTTAGTTATTTTAATCATGATTATGAGGGTTGAAAAAAATACAGAAAAGTTATTAATCATTAGTTTGCAGTGGGAGAATTGCTGGATATAAATATAATTATTCACATAAGAAGTGTTTCTGTTATCACTCAGTATTATTGACTGCTTTATATTAAACAAATACTTACAACAAACAATATATACAAAATATATTTACAACATTTCTCTTTGAATCTCAATAAAATAAAAACCATACCAAACATGTGTGACTAAAATCAGATGGTTAAAGTGAAGCTTTAGGCTTGTAGATAAATAACCAGGTGATGTTATGTTAAGCTTTACAGGTTTTACATTTCATAATAAAAGCCTGTTGTTGTTTTTTTTTTTTGTGTAATATATTTGTGTTATTAGCTTTATAGTCACATAATGAGGTTATTATTGTTATAAAACAAATAATGCTAATTAATTAATTATGCCGTTAATTTATAAAAAATTAATTCCTACATATGTTTTCTTCCAGCACTAATTATAAGCTGAACATACTTGATATAAGGGATATAAGCCTTGCTCTGAAAGAAACACAAATTTCGTTTAGTGGTATGTTCGAATAAAATTGCTCAATCATAAAGCTCTGCATTCTAACATGATCAGTTTTATATAATATTTTTTTTATATATACACTTCTTTGACCAATCATCTTTAAATATTCTGTTTTTATTTGTCATAAGCATGCCATTTCGCTCCCATAAACACTGCTAATCAGACCAGAGAGCATAAATAAACTGAAGGTGTGAAACTCTCCTGGTTCTGAGCTCCTGCCTCCTTACAGCTCTGGAGCTGGAATCTGGTCCAGTGAGCTTCCTTCATCTACGTCATTTACACAAAGACACGTGATTGGCTCAAAATCCAGTCGCTGAACTTCAGCTTAATGTTTAGACATTTATCTAAAGTATTGTATAAACTTCAACTTTTTCATTCTAATGAAGTATAACACGGTAACGTGACAAATCCAAACAGTTGTTTAACACAGGAGTGTGTGCATTTTGGCTTCATTCAGCTTCATATATCAGAATTCCGGACAGGCCACGCCCACAAGCGACATGAGCGACACGCCCCTTAATAATGTCACGGAAATATTTCTATATCTTTTAGGAAACAAACGCAGTTTGATCAACTGAAATTATTTACATCTTTGGTTTATGTTAATGCTACAGTCACTCAAGGAATAATGAAAAAGAAAATAAATTCTTTATAGATCTGTTTTGTAAGCTGAGAGCAGCAGCATGTGGAGCTTGTTCCATGGCCCACGTTAGGAACTCGGTGGATTCTCCCAGAAGACGCTTTACCTCGAGTCACCACAGCTTCTCTTGCGGTCCTTGTTGCTTGGCAACCATCCAGCCACGGTGAAAGAATTCCTTTGCTTTCTTTTCCCCTCTCAGAGGAAGGGATGACCAGGCCGGGGAAAATGGACTAGAGAGCAGAGAATTTCCTCAGGCTGGGAGTTATGGAGTTCCTCTGAGTCTGAGTGCTGATTCAGGATCAGCTCCGAGCTAAACGACAATAATCCGATTTATGGGTCGAACACCGTCGCTGGATCAGCACTTTTTTGGCTTTTTTTGCTCATGTGTGCACACTGACAGATTTTGCAGGTCATGTTGTGTTCCTAAAATAATTCAGCATCATGAAAAAAAAAAATCAAGCTTTTGTAAACAAAGGAAATTCATTCTGGATTGTGATTGGTCAAAAGACGTTGATTGATTTTCTATAACTGCGGCTCTGACAGTCGTTCAGCACAGATTCATTTTTTACGCTAAAAAAATTCGAAAATATTGGGAGTACTGGAAAACTTTGTATGTAGAAAAATATGAAAGGTATCTCATACACACACAAAACAGATTTCATGATTCTTCCCAACTTTCCAGGACCTTTTCTAGGAATCCTGGAATTCCAAAACAAGGCCCAAAAAGTGTCCAGACCCTCCACAGTCCCACACACTGCAGGTTCAGCAAATCATATTTCAATTGTGTTTGCTTGAACTGTTAAGCCAGCAATTCTTGCTAGCAACTATTAAACAGAAAAGCTATTAGAGTAACGGATTCTCTCATGAAGTCATGGAGATGATGATCCAGATCAATGAGGAAGATGGCCTCGGGCTGTGGTTTTCACTCGTTATACCCCGACACTGTTTATAGATTGCACTTAATGTTGCTTTGACGGAATAAACGCCGAGGGCGAGAAATGAAAAATTAAGCGTGGAGCGTGGCTCTCGGTGAGAGGAGGACGGGTTTTTATTGAAAACGATATCGAGTCGATTTTTAGCCAAACATTACTAAGATGTAACGATCTCATATTTCAGAGACTCAGTAAAACGTCTCGTCAACCCTCCAGGCTGATTTATATGTATTTAAGTGTTTTAAATGTTATTTTAATTCAGATGCAGAAGTGTTTACAGACGAAGGATCTAATGCTCTGAGCTGATGACACACAGATGTGGAGGAAAAGGCTTCACTGATCCAATCAGAGCTCTGGAGTACATGTATCCCACTCGAGCTGCTTTAATCTAGAGGAGGCTTATGGCGGGATCCCCGGAGCCCATTGTGTTTGAGAGGCCGTTTCATTGCCCGCTCTGTGGATGTGGCCTCCTGTCCCCCACTGCTCCTTTCAGCTCCCGAGTTAAACATTTATCCATGAATGGGGCCGAGAGTAGCGCCGTGGCGAGCCGCCATCTACCGCTGTCTCTGTGTGCATGACTGGACACCAGCCTTCCCTAATGGGGCTCGGACATCACAAACACTGTGTGTGTGTGTGTGTGTGTGTCTGTGTTTGTGTGTGTCTTTAATAACCTGACAAAGTATTTTTTTTAAATCATACCATCCAGGTCCAGAGATACCTTCCTCGACCCATAACTTCTCACTTTTTGCTGTATTTAATAAATAATTAATGGAATTCTAAGAGATAAAAGAAAACAACTGATTTAAACTCTGAGCTGAAAATCTCTGGCTTTTTGTTCCTTTCATTTTTTCCAACAGAAAAAAATTAAGCGTTCGCCTTATAGTCCAGAGATCACGGGTCCGAATACTGACCACACAACAGCCATCTGTTCCCAGGGTGGGATGGGCAAACTCTCTCTCTCTCTCCCTCTCTCTCTCCTGCCAATCACAGCGAGACAAGCCAATCGTGAGGGTTATGTGAGTTGAGGTATGTGGAAGAGGGCAGTTAGAGGGCAGGATTTCCTCTCAGTCTGTTCCGCTTTGCTCTGATGCAGCATGAGAAGTTTTAAAAGATGTGTTCATGTGTCTCAGAAGAAGCACCTGAAGAAGTCTTCACCCTCTCCAGTTATCAGCGGTCATGTGGTAGTGGATTCATGCACACTGAATGATGGATAGAAACTGGACAAGACCAAATTAGAGAGAAAAGATGGGGGAGAAGATGAAAATAAACATGGTATAACTTTGAATAATGTAAAACAAAGTAAAGAATTGATCTTAAATATTCAACATGCATAATAGCAAGATCATTAGTTATTAAATTTGAGATATTGGTCACAGATTGTAGCGTCAACCGGAGTGGACACTGTCCTTACAACCAAAACTAAATACTCAGAAATTCTGAAATTCATGCACTATTTCTAAGATGATACTTTTTCACTGATAATATCATTTATGTATTAAGTTAGAAATGATAGAAATAAACATTTTTATTAGCAGTCTCGGACATTTGGACCCCACAGTAAACCCAAAACCTCTAATTAACTCAGAAGTTAGTTAGGAAACTGAAGAGAAGTCTGAAATACGTTATTTTGGAGCTTGGCCTACAAAGTGAGAAAAAAACCCACCACAAACATTTATGGCATTTGGAAGACTCCCTTTTCTAGAGTAAGGGCCTTGATCAAGAGCCCAGCATGGGCAGAATGGTGGTGCTAGGATTTTAACTCACAACCTTTTGATCTCTTCCCATGGATACTGCTGTAAAAGTGTCCCTGCATCCCAATTCACCTACTCTTTTCCTTCACACACGTTTCATGCATGGTATAAGCCTGCACCATGAAAGATCATGTTTTATATAATAATTTAGAAATAATCTGCTGTAGACACATACACCAATCAGCCATAACACTGTGAGCAGTGAGAGGTGAAGTGAATAAGACTGATGATCTCCTCATCATGGCACCTGTTAGTGGGTGGGATATATTAGGCAGCAAGTGAACATTTTGTCCTCAAAGTTGATGTGTTAGAAGCAGGAAAAATGGACAAGCGTAAGGATTTGAGCGAGTTTGATGAAGGGCCAAATTGTGCTGGTTAGGCCAATGGATCAGAACATCTCCAAAACTGCAGCTCTTGTGGGGTGTTCCCGGTCTGCAGTGGTCAGTATCTATCAAAAGTGGTCCAAGGAAGGAGTGTCATGCTTTGGGCAATGTTCTGCTGGGAAACCTTGGGTCCTGCCGTCCATGTGGATGTTACTGTGGCACGTAGCACCTACCTAAGCATTGTTACAGACCATGTACACCCTTTCATGGAAACGCTATTCCCTGATGGCTGTGGCCTCTTTCAGCAGGATAATGCTCCGTGCCACAAAGCAGAAATGCTTCAGGAATGGTTTGATGAGCACAACAACCAGTTTGAGGTGTTGACTCCGACCTCTAAATTCCCCAGATCTCAATCCAATCCAGCATCTGTGGGATGTGCTGGACAAACAAGTCCCATCCATGGAGGCCCCACCTCACAACTTACAGGACTTAAAGGATCTGCTGCTAACATCTTGGTGCCAGATCCCACAGAACACCTTCAGGGATCTAGTGGAGTCCATGCCTCGATGACTCAGGGCTGTTTTGGCAGCAAAAGGAGGAACAACACAATATTAAGCAGGTGGGCATAATGTTATGGCTGATCAGTGTATGTTACATCTTGACACAGAGATCTGCAGCTTAACATATCAATAGTCATGACGGCAAACTCACATGTCACTTCAGAGTAAGGTGTAGGATATCGTTAGATAAAGACAGAGCATGAAAGAGGTTTAAACCAAATGAACTGACTGAATTTTACTGTAGAATTAATCATGGCTGAGGTTCAGGTTAGATTTTATTTTGGTTTGTATTTCTATAAAGAATAAAGAATAAACTCTTCCACATGATGGAATGTGTTGAGCTGATGTTTGAATAGCAGGACTATAATTTATCTCATTTATTTACTCTGTGATCATAAGGAGGTCCACTGACAGAGATCCTGCCCTAAAGAGTGCTTTTGTTTTTTTTTTTTAATTTACCTTCAGTAATTTTTGGTAAATAGTTCCTCTATGGAGTTGTTTTATTGACACCTTTTCAAGAAAAGAGTTTGCCTAATTAACGATCTTCTTAAGATTCTCTCTCTCAAGAGGCAGTGAAAAGGCAGACGGGAAAAAAGGAGGAAGTGGTAAGAGTCTCTTTTTTCTTTCCCCAAAACAAGCAATGAATAGCACACGCCGGGGAACCATAAGGACCAGAAGAGGAGGAGGAGGAGGAGGAGGAAGTTAAAACTCATCCACTTAAGAGATGAATGATGACATGTGCTACGGTCCAAATCACATAGACTTCTACTGTAGGAAATATCATCTTTTGTGTTTACTTCAGGCCTGATGAGGGACACACACACACACACACACACACACACACACACACACATACACACACACACACCTGAAGATGTGGGAAAATTTAAAGTTACACCTCTGACTGTTACAAAGCTCTGACAGTGGAGACTCCTTCCACATCATCAAACGTAAACATCTCCTTTTTTATCAGTGGAGTGTGTGCTGTACACGCCCCTGTAAATGAGCCGTTGCTATGGAAACCATAAGGTA
>JAUCMX010000015.1:23669392-23694392 GCA_033459395.1 Hemibagrus guttatus | reverse complement strand
ACTAAACTGAAACTGCACGTGTCATTCGTCGTGGTTTATTAAGATGAAGTTAGCTCCACGGAAATGGTAATAAGGTTTAATTCAGGGGGTACAGGTGTAAACACGACGAATAGGCGACGTATATCATTATCATTTCGTTTCTGAAACAGGATAAAATAATACAATTTCATTAAATACCGAGGGGAAAAAGACTTAAACATCATCTTAAGCACCAGTAATAAATAATGGAACATTAAATAAACGTGGGTTTTCTTCCAAAAACAAACCAATCCTGGCACCTTGTCAAAATAGGTATATTAATTTACTTGTCTTGAAATTATTCTGTAGTTACAAGAAAACGAATATCTTAAATACGTTTCTCTGTGAAGGAAAACACTGTTTATTACTCGTTTCTTCCTCTAATAATTGAAACTAAATAAACAAATTGACGAATTCAGGTTCTATTCAACGAAAGATAAAGCTTAGCTAAAACACAAATCTCAAATAACGTATGTAAAATCTAAAATGATTTTAGGACATATCACATGACGCTAAACTGGGCTAATATCAGTCCAGGGCCTTGATGATGACAGGAATGGCCGCCATGACACTGACGAGAATCGAGGAGAAAACACCTCATTTTACGAAACATAATATTTAAAAATGACATCTGATTGAAATGAACTGTATTCTGAGGACTGACACTACTCTTCGTGCTAAATGTTATAAACTATCACACACGCTGCATGTCTTTATCTGTCTCCCGCCATTTTGATCTTGCAGTTTGGCGCCACGAGCACGCGCGCCGCCTTTCTCCTCAGTTGACATAATTTTTCCCGCCGTACAGTTTTGACGCTAAAAAGCCGAATACCTCCACCCTGAATTACGACTTTACCATCTTCCAAGCGAAGCAGAAAACATGGCCTACGATTGCTGAGGAAAACTAGGCTGAGAAAGCTTGAGGGCTAATTATAGTTTAGCTTTCACGCTGAGGAAACGCCCCATGTCCTATATAGGGAGTAGCCTATATACTGTATATATTACAGGTAATGACGTAGGAACTACAGTGTCACACTAATTTATTACACTGAATTAACAGGACGTTATTCAGTCCACTTTTAAATCAAGAAAAATACTAGCCTTTCTATAAACAAGATAATAACCAATCAGTTCTTTCCAAAGCCTTTAAATTAGCGCACCTTCTAATCAAAAAAAAAAAAAAAAACCTCAAGAAAACGCACATGTAGGGTTCAGAAATATATTCCTGATCAATATGCACCCAATGTATTGGACCGCAAAGTGCCACACAATGTGATTTTAATGAACAATTCGTAAATGTACAATATTTATGATTATAAAATTTTTTTGTATTATTATATTGCTGTAAGTGTAACGTTTAGACCTACTAGTGTAAAAATATTTTTTGCACAAATATATTGTTATAAGCATGGCAAGTCATTGTCTTTAGTATGTGCATAGACTTCCCTTATTTTTCTTTTTTAGAGGCATTAAAATGTACTATTCTCAGACTCTCTCTTAAACCAGTTACCTTAAGTTAAAATGTATATTTAATACATATTGCATCATATTAAAATCCATTGAAATGTTTTTAGATTTAATAAAATAGCTGTTAAATTCAATGTGGCATCATTTAAACCCATTCAAATCAACTGTCTTAGTAATCAACATCTATAACAACAATAACGGTGGGCCATGACAATCTCAGCCATTTTACAAAGTCATGGACCACTGCTTATGTTTCCCAGACCCCTAATGGTACTTGGATCTCACTTGGAAAACCCATAGTTCTGCAGATGCATATGTTCTGCTCATATTCATGGTTGATGCTATAGGCTAGCGGGCCACAGACGCCATTCAGCCTCCTGCATGAGCAGAATGTTTAAGCTTTAGAAGCTCAGCTGTGTAGGCTTGACAGGACTCCGCTCCCTCAAGCCACCTTAGATCATCCATCACAGTCGAGGATAGAAGATGTGTAATGAAGACTTGGTGTGATCATTTGTAACAAAAAAAAAAACCCAAAGCCAATAAAAGCAGGAAAGGCTAAAACAAAAGCAGAATAGGTTAAAAATTATCGTCAGGTATAAGGTGACTGAGTGACATGATGTCCAGCTGTTTTAGTCCCAAGATGTTAGAGGTTACTTTCTGCACAGATCAATTTCACAGACGTCCCTCATCCTCCAAGCTGGTGGTTGACACTTCCAGTCTGGACATTTTTTTTTAAATATCAGGTTGATTTTTAAGTTAGAATACAGCCTTTTGGGTCGAAAGCAAAATGCTAAAAGTAAAAAAATGCAATTCTTTACTTTTAAAACCTCGCTATAAAAGTCATAGAAGGAACTGGCTCTAATAATCAGCCGCCATTTTAACTCCTGACCTCCCTGACAGGTCACGCCGCAGGAGAACAATGTTTACTCTCTTCATCTGCCTGCGCACACACACACACACACACACACACACACACACACACAACTCAAACACTGACACTGGGGTGTTTTCTCTCTCCCTCCAGCTCATTAGCATTTGTATTATAGTTAGGCTACACTATTATCATACAGTTTTCCGTTGCAAATCGACTCTTCAGTGGATCCCGCGGGTTCGCCCCTAATGAATATTCCAGGGGACCCCAGGATCAGGAAATGGGTCTTAAAGTAGGATCAAAATCAATCTGCAACAAAAAAGACCATGCACTGTTTACTGCTATTGTTTCTGTAGGATGTGGAGATGTAAATCAGGCCTGCCACGCTCCTAACTAAAAAAAAAAAAGATTTAAAGGCTTTGTGTTGAATGTATAAAACACCGGATTAATGCTACATCATCCAAAGAAGGAATGAAAAGAGAAATGAAAGATTTGAGACTGATTTCAACCGGATTCTCTATAAACCACCTCAGTGTGTGTGTGTGTGTGTGTGAGATTAAATCATGTAACGTTTATGAAAAAACATACATTAGTAAATGATACTAAATCTAAATATTAAAAGTAAAAGAAATTACAACACAATATTTATTAAATGAAATTTAAAATATCTATTTAAAAAAATACAAAATTCTTCTACAAAATAAATCTGCATTCACTGCATTGCATCGTTAAATAAACGATGTGTGACTGGTAATTTCTTAAATAAAATAAATAAATAATTTGAAAAGTATTAAAAAAATATTATATTAAATAATAATTATGATTATTTAATATAATATATTAACAACATTTACTATTATAATTAATTAATAACATTAAACAATATATTTAGAAAAGTGATTTATAAAAATGACTCAAGGCACTAACATTTGTTTAAGAAAAAAAAAATTTCTGATCTGGTGACACTGGGTGCAAAAGCTCTCCTGTACAGCATCCTTCAGATAGAGATTGCTTATATCATTTCCTTCTTTTTAAAAAAAAGGAGATGAAATGTCAAGGTGTCGTGGACGAGCTTGAGCAGAAATTGAAGCTACGAGACCGGCAGATGAAATGTATTAGACTTAAGCCTTTATATTTGACTTTTTCCATGAACCTCAGCATCAATGAGGCGTTTATTAAATCTGGCCATTTTTCTCCAATAAAAAATGGCATTTACTTCTAAAAAAAAAAAAAAAATTCTAAAATAAACAACATATTTATTTATTCAAAAACAAGAGGAAAAAACATGATGTCCAGACGTAAACAAATGAAAATGGAAATTTTGCCGTTTGGAGGCGAGATTGTGAGTGATTGGTGAACGTCTCTGGAGAATCCATCTGGACGTCGGCTAGACGGAATGACCTCTGAATGCGCCCCGATGTGACCCCGTCCATCGAACCGAGGGGCAGGTAGAGCGCTGAGACCATCCTGTCTCAACCTGTCTTCCACCGACATTCAGTTTTATTGGGCTAAAAAATCAAAACAACTGAAGACGGGCTCACGGGATTGGTCGAGAGGTTGGAGGATGGGGGATGGGTAGCGGAGAGCATCGGGAATGAAGGCGTGGATATATGGTGTGTATGTATATGTGTGTGTGTGTGTGTGTGTGTGTTCTTTTAGAGTCCGTTAACCTCCATGAAGTGTGGAGATGAACACAATATTGTCCTGGTCCTGAAGCTGGTAGTCCAACTCGCCCTAGACACACACACTCTGATTAAACACTTATGATTTCTAGTTATTTATTAAACAAAAACAACAAAACAAACAAAATACACACACAAAACACTACCATTAGCTTTAATGATCCGTGGCGAATATTTCTTGAAAAGGGCCTTAAAAAGCAAATCACTCGTTCGATGTTTATTAGCGGCCGCATGAGACGAGGGGCCGAGCTAAAAGCTATTACAAACGAGATTTATGTTAAAGCCGTAAAAAGGAGCGACCTGCTACCCGACTTTAAATCAGTGCTTGATTTGTGGGTTTTCGACCATCATCGACAATCGTCAAGACATCGACTTTTCCCTCATTGACCGTGTTTGCGTAAATTACATGTAGATGCCGATATGCGGTTCTGCCTGAACGACTGACCCGGAGCGGCCATCCTGCACGTCAGACGGACGGAGAAAAGAAGTGACACACGGCCCAAAAAAAATGAGCAAGTCATTAAAAGGGAGGAAATGGACTGATCTGATCATAGACACACACACACAGATCTCACCATCAGTTCCCAGTCTGCATCGTTGATCAATACGAGAATGCCGGGTCTCCTGTGCAAGAGAAAACAGAGACGTTTCCTCGTTTACTCCCCGTGATCCACTGATAACATCGACATAAAGCATAAAGCTGCTTCACCACAATTTCTACAACATGTCAATAGACAGATAACGAGGGGGAAAAAAAAAAAAATCACAAAAGCTCTAAAGTATCAAACGTTAGATTGGCAGCTTTAATTAATCATTTGCTGAAACACAACAAAGCACAGCCTAGGTGCAGCTCGTCTCTGGCGTTACTGCGTTTTTCTCTACAAAATGACATTTGGAGTAAATATTAACGCTGTAAAACTCCTTTCCAATGCACTCAGAATATTATCTGCTTGCTCTGTTCACGTCACATAAAAGCGAATGAGGCTGTAATGTTTAATATGCTTTTTTATTCATTTTCCTACAGTAAAATTTTCTTTTAATGATATTCTGCTATGGACGTGATGCTGTTTGATTTCAATCTTACATCATGTTACACAGGAACAGTTTGTCCTCGGGACGGTTTCATTTCTTCCAGCGGTTTTATTCCATTTAGCCAAAAAGTTTAGAAATAAATAAATAAAATAAAACTGTTCAAAGGCATAAACCAAGCAACTATTGAGACTGAGATTAAATACATAATATTATTTAAAAAAATCTGTCCTGGTAGACTAAAAACAAATTATATATAAAATATAAACCAAGTGTACAGATTGAAATAATCTAATTTGATGTATTATTAATAATCCGATGTCGCTCTATGGTGTCTGTAATAGAGAATAATATTAAACAACAGCGTACAGTGGTCACACATCTGAGGCTTGGTCATGCGCAGGATTAAAGTTCAGCACCTGAATTTCTGCCATGTTGCAAAATCTATACACTGCTGTATAAAAGATTAAATCATCCCACCGAGGTGATGGATGGATTTCTGCATTAATGATATAAAAACGTGTAGGAATTGTAGTGCAGTGTGTGAAAAAGCAATACGGTGACACATCCATCATGTTGAAAGAGCAAAACAGCTGGAAATTACATCAAATCGCCATGAACGTAGCTTTTAATCTGTGATATTTTAGACTAGTAATCTGTAGTAATCTCTTAAACATACAGAACCTTAATATAACCTTAAAATAACATTCATATAACATTCATGCAACATTTCAAAATGTAATATAGTTATTAATAGTGTGTTTTTATCTGTTGTCCAGCAAAGATGATCTGTACATTTCCACATGCGTGTGTGTGTGTGTGTGTGTGTGTGTGCGCGCTTACACAGAATCTCCCTGCACAAAGAGCTCGGGCCTCTCCTTCAGCAGGTTCTCCTGAATCCACACCAGCAGCTGCTTCATGTCCCCTGCAAAAGAGCCACCAAGGGTCAAAGGTTAGAGGTCAGAGTGCAGGAAGAGACAGATTCGGTCGAAGTGGCGCGACAGGGCCGGCGAGGGTGGGAGGGTGGGGTTTCGGGCTGATGTATGGAAAAGGAAAGCATTAAAATACTGCAACACGCCGCAAAACATCGATTCGGATAAAAATACGAGGCATTCGGTTTAGTTTCTCGATGGCGAGTGATGCCGGAGGTGAAGCGCCACAGGACCGAGAAATCGGGTTATTTGGGAACATGACATCTCCATAATGTGGTGTTTCTACAGCGTGGAAATAACGTAGAGGACAGCAGGATGATTGATGGATGTAAGCGTTAAACGCTCCCCATGTTGGAGTTCAAATGAAACAGAAGGACGGTGTGTGTAAAGCGGCGTCCTCATTTATAATCACACCATTTCATTCATCACTTCATAAAGACACACAGCATAAAAACACTGTAAACAATTCAAATGGAACGGTCCAGGGACGTTAAAATGCGACACCATTTTGTGTGTGTGTGTGTGTGTGTGTGTGTGGGTGTGTGTGTGGCTATACAGTGACGGAACACACAGTGAGTCTGTGGTCCAGCAACATCAACACAGCATCATCAGCCTCCATTACAGGACTGAACCACTTCCCTCCCTGAAACAGGGGAGACGGAGCTCCAGACGAGGAGGGAGAGGAAGAGGAAGAGGAAGAGCTCCACATCAGACAGAAGATGCTCTGGTTTGATTAGACAAGCAGCCAGAAATAAAAATGTTTGGTATTTATAAAAAAGACAAAAACACCAGACATCCATATGACACAGGTGGAGCCAACACAAGAAGGTCAGGATGGAAGGAGACGCGCGAAATAAACATGCTTCAGTCAGCTGTAGAACACAAACTGAGCTTTCTGTTAGAAACAACAACAACAACAACAACAACAACAATAATGATAATAATAATGAAGGCTAGCTGGTGTATAATGAGCTAAACTGTCGTGTGTCTGTTGTATACGTTTAAGGAAAAAAGCGAGAGATTTTGACACAACGCTGTATTTCATGTCAGACTTTTTATTCCCTTCTTCCTTTTTTCATTCCTTTTATTGTTTCTTTACTCTTTTTGTTTCCTTCCTCTTCTCTCTTTGCTTCTTCTCTAAAATTTCTCCAAATTTCTACCTTATTTTCTTCTTTTTCATTTCTTTCCATTTTTCTTTCTTACTCTTCTTCCTATTTTCTTTCTTTTCTGCTTTCAGTCCATTGCTTTCTTCCTTCATTTATTTTTATCCTATATTTCCTTCATTCCTTTCTTCCTGTACTGTACTTCCTTTATCTTTTCCTTCAATTCCTTTCCAATTTCCTTACTTCTTTTCTGATTTTTTGTTTTTTTCTTTCCAGTTTTCTTCGTTCAATCCTTCTTTGCTTTCCCATTCACATCACTTTCTTCCACCTCTTTTTTATCTTTCTTTTTCTCATTGTTCATTTCTTTCACTTCATGTCTTTTTCACTTTGTTCTATCCCTTTCTACTTATTGTCCTTCACTCCACTCTTTCCTTCTTTTATGTATTTATACCTTCATTTCTCCTTCCTTCCTTCTGTATTGTACTTCCTTTATCTTTTCATTCGGTTCCTTTGTTCCAATTTACTTTATTTGTTCTGCTTTTTCTTCCTTTCCAACTTCTCTGCTTTCCCTCTTTTCTCAATTGCTTTATTCAATCTTTTTGCTCTTCCGTTACTAATCTTTCACTTCCTTCCTTTTCTCTTCCTTCACTCCACTCATTCCATTCTATTTTGTCCCTCCGTCTTTCCACCTTTCATGTATTTATTCCTTCCTCATTTCTCCTTCCTTCCATTGGTTTGTTCATTCCCTTCCTTATGTATTGTACTTCCTTTATCTTTTCGTTCAATTCCTTTGCTCCAATTTACTTTATTCGTTCTGCTTATTTGTCTTTTCATTCTTTATTTTCCTTCCTTCCGAACTTCTCTTCTTTCCCCCTTTTCTCTTCCATCTTTTTGCTCTTCCTTTACTCACATTTTACTTCCTTCCTTTTTCTCTTCCTTGTCTTTCTTCCCCTCCTTACTTATTGCCCCTCCTGCCTATCTTCCTTCCTCCACTCATTCCATCCTATATTGTCCCTCCTTCTTTCCTTCCTTCATGTATTTACTCCTTCATTTCTCCTAACTTCCATTTGCTTGTTCCTTCCTTCCTCATGTATTACATCTTCACATACTTCCTTTATCTCTTCCTTCAGTTTCATTGTTCCAATTTATTCTTTCTGCTTTTTTGTTTTTCTTTCCTTCCTTCCTTCTCTGCTTTCTCCTCTTTTCTCTATTGATTTCTTACATCTTTTTGCTCTTCCTTTACTTATCTTTCACTTCCTTCCTTTTCCTCTTCCTGTTGTCTTTCCTTTATGTATTTATTTCTTCACTTCTCCTTCCTTCCTTCCATTTGTTTGTTCCTTCCCTTCCTCAGGTACTGTACATCCTTTATTTCTTCCTTCAGTTCCTTTGATCCAATTTACTTCATTCTTTCTGCTTTCTTTTTGTCTTTCCCCTTTGTCTCTATTGCTCTCTTCCATTATTTTGCTCATCCTTTACTCATCTTTCACTTCCTTCCTTCCTTCATTCCACTCACTCCCTTCTATTTTGTCCCTCCTTGTATTTATTCCTTCCTTCCTGTGTCCGCAGCCTGGCCAGCGTCGTCTCCTCATCTCTTTCCCGTGTTCTGTTTGGTCCACAGTGGAAGCCGCTGGAGTTCAGTGAGATCAGTGAAACCTCTGCAGTGACTCAGACTCTGGGGGAACACGGTGCGGTGGCGGTGGGGTGGGGTGGGGGTATTGTTGGAGGAGACATGAGACAGGAGACATGGGACACAGTGATGCTCCAGCGCTGGATGAGCGAGTCGGCCATTGTGCTGGTGTACTGAGTGTAAACAGAGGAAAGTCAGGAGCGGCATTCAGGTAGCTCTGGCTCGTTTTCGCAGCAGAGACGAAGCTTTTCAGATCGTCAGCATCAGCATGCGTGCAGTGCGCTCCTTCACTCTCACTGTGAAAGGCAGCAGGCGAGCGATGGAGGCTGTTTCAGGTTAATTGGATCGCTGTCAAGCTCCTCGGCCGCGTAACGATCGGCGTTACCTCGCAGGCCGTCCAGCTCGCGCCCCGGCATCCATACTGAAGAGTGATGCCTGCCTCGGTGCAGCATCCAGGCAATGAATATCGACGTGCACCGAGAGCACAAGGCTAAAAACAGAAGCAATCACTTTGGAGCTCATCATTCCTCCACTGGGGCGCGTTTTAATAAAAAGGAAAGCGAGGGCGTGTCCTACAAACTGAGCGCAGATTCCTACACCTTTATCAATACTGCTTTTTACACTCATAAAAAAGCAGTGGAGAGGATGAGGAGGAGGAGGGGAAAAGGGAGTAGTCAGAGGTGCATGCTGGGACAGCGGTTGAGAAGGAGGACGAAGGCGTGTAGTGTGGCGGCTAAGCGAGACTAAGCATGGGTTTTTAGGTGGTACGTTTATGCACAACGGTCGTCATTGTTGTTACGGTCTGCGGGTGGGAGGAGCTGACGTCATTCATCCTGATAGCGATAAGAGAGATGTCTGTGACAATGGCGTGTGTGTGAGTGTGTGAGCTCATCAATCACTCAAGGATTTGGAGCATAAAACAGAAATTTGGGGTGGGGATTTCGCTGAGCGATCACAATCAGCCATCCATGACACCAAGTGAGTGAGATATTTGACTTTCTCTGTCTCTCACACACACACACAAACACACACACACACACATATACACACACAGGAGATCCAAGGTCATCCTCTGGCCTTAGGAAGGTCCACATTCCCCTTCAGGGTTCACTTTTGTGGTCCAGTTGTCGTGGCGACTACAGCGTCATGGTGATGACCCCACTGCTTTATGCTCCTCTTGTTTTATGGAGGTTTGGAGGTCCGGTAAAACACACACACCTCTGAATGTTTGCAAACTCAGTGTGTTGGGGGAAAAAGGCAACGTGCACACACACACACACACATTGTCACACCATACACACAGAAACATTTACCTGACCTTACACACAATCTGTGCTACAGCTAAATAAACAGAACGCTCTGAAAGACCAGAAGACAAAAATGAGAGTGAGGTTGAGTTTGTGTCAAAACCTGAGTCCAATCTAACGACTGATCCAGTCCAATCCGTCCTGCCATTTCCACAGCACTGACACTGGAGACAGTATCCCACACTCTGTGTTTATAACCATTTATAATCCCACTCTCTGTGTTTATAACCATTTATAATCCCACTCTGTGTGTTTATAATGATTTATAATCCCACTCTCTGTGTTTATAATGATTTATAAACCCACTCTCTGTGTTTATAATGATTTATAATCCCAGTCTCTATGTTTATAACCATTTATAATCCCACTCTCTGGTGTTTATAACGATTTATAATCCCACTCTCTGTGTTTATAATGATTTATAATCCCACTCTCTGTGTTTATAATGATTTATAATCCCACTCTCTGTGTTTATAATGATTTATAATCCCACTCTCAGTGTTTATAATGATTTATAATCCCACTCTCTGTGTTTATAATGATTTATAATCCCACTCTCTGTGTTTATAATGATTTATAATCCCACTCTCTGTGTTTATAATGATTTATAATCCCAGTCTCTATGTTTATAATGATTTATAATCTCAGTTTCTGGTGTTTATAACGATTTATAATCCCACTCTCTGGTGTTTATAACGATTTATAATCCCACTCTCTGGTGTTTATAACGATTTATAATCCCACTCTCTGGTGTTTATAACGATTTATAATCCACTCTCTGGTGTTTATAACGATTTATAATCCCACTCTCTGGTGTTTATAACGATTTATAATCCCACTCTCTGGTGTTTTTAATGATTTATAATCCCACTCTCTGGTGTTTATAACGATTTATAATCCCACTCTCTGGTGTTTATAACGATTTATAAACCCACTCTCTGTGTTTATAATGATTTATAATCCCAGTCTCTATGTTTATAACCATTTATAATCCCAGTCTCTGGTGTTTATAATGATTCATAATCCCAGTCTCTGGTGTTTATAACGATTCATAATCCCAGTCTCTGGTGTTTATAACGATTTATAATCCCACTCTCTGGTGTTTATATTGATTTATATGGTTCTGTTTTCAGTCTGGTTCCTCTCCAGGTTTCTTCCTCATATCGTCTCAGAGAGTTTTTCCCTCCTCACCATCATCTCTGACTCACTCATTAGGGATATATTTAATTTTTAAACTTTGTCATTTTTATTCTAAACTTTTATATTTCTGTAAAGCTGCTTTGAGACAATGTCCACCGTTAAAAGTGTTATATTAATGAAACTTAATTGATTCCGCCATCAGGAAGCAGAACCAGTTTCTGGTCTCCAGAGAAACAGCTGTAGAGTAAAACACTTTGATCTGTCAGGTATAAGGAGCGTTCTGGGATTTAAGCATTATCATGATGTTCCTCATACAGAGTCATGGTCTAACGTCTCCGCCCGCGTTCTCCTCACCCTCGACACCACTTTCACCCTGAGGCCCACCGTGAAGCCTGCA
Source organism: Hemibagrus guttatus (assembly GCA_033459395.1). Taxonomy (NCBI): domain Eukaryota; kingdom Metazoa; phylum Chordata; class Actinopteri; order Siluriformes; family Bagridae; genus Hemibagrus; species Hemibagrus guttatus. The sequence continues at coordinate 23,682,819 of JAUCMX010000015.1, read as the reverse complement.
GGAATCTGAGAGAGTAGGATCTTTCTTTCAAAAGCAGAAACACACCACATCATCCCCCTCTCCAAAAAAAAATGACTGCACACAAAACTGGCAGCACTCTGGGCTTTGTAAGCGTCATCCCTCCCTCCTGGGCTAGGCCTCCCTCCTCGCGCCCCTACCCCGCTCCATACCTTCAGTGTGACCCCGGCACTGGGCATAAAAGACCCATCGACAATATCACTGACCACATTTACAAGTGAAAGAGCCTCCATAATGGAGCAGTTAGAGAGAGAATGGCCGAGGCTGAGGAGGCTCACAGATGTTGGTGGAGGAGGAGAAAGAGGAGGAGGAGGATGGACACAGGGTTCAACTCTATTGTTGTTTAAGTAAAAGTGAAGGAGAAGAGAAAAGTGAGAGAAAAGATTCCTCAGGATTGGAGCTCAGCGATATGATGATATAACGACGACATAATAACGATATCATGATAAACTCTCACTTTTCAGAAACACTAACGATAAATTTCAATAATTTTTAAAATATAATTATAAATATTAACTGATTTGATGTAAAATAGTAAAATGCTTAAAAAAATAAATAAAAATAAAAACAAACAAAAGCTATATAAATAAAAACGCTTAATTTTTTTTTCAAATTTAAACTCAACATTAAATAAAGTATGAGTGAATTTTCTGCCCATTATCTACAAGCTTTCTTGAAAATTTTATTTCATTCCAAATATTTTTCGTCTTAGGGAAAAAAAAAAAATCCAAGAAGAAAGAAAAGCCTCCTCTCCATCAGCGTGTTCCTGCCTCAGCCTGAGGGACAGACACGAGGCGAGATGTATGGAGCTAATTAAGTTGTCGATAATGAGAACAGTCATGAATTGATTTGGAGACAAAGAGGGAAAGTCACTTCTGAAGGTACGAGGAGGTTCAATATGGCTCCCAGTTATCTCTGAGGAACTCTGAGATCAATCAGTGTGATATTCGCTCGCCTTTACCTCATTCCTGCAGCAGCGCTTTATTCCTCTTACACCACAGTGATTTGCAGCTGCGTTGCTGTCCGAGCTGCTAGAAAACTCCTCTAGATCTTCTAGAAAATTCCTCAACACCTTCTGACCAATCACGGTCCAGAATTCAGCAGTGCTGATGTCATTTATACACAATAATCAATCATTTACTGTCTTCCAATTAAACTACACTCTGTACGTCAATCAAAGTTCTCGGAAGGACTTCCTGTTCAGAAGAAGTACAGCTCTAGAACCATTAACAGTCAAAGGAACCCTCGAGGAACTTTCTTTCCCCCAAAGGTTTACTACAAAGGACTGAGGAACATCGACTAAACATTAATAAATAGATCAATACCGTTGAGAACTTATTGAGAACTTATTAATCCAGCTCTCTGTAGGATTCTTTTCTTTTCTTCCCCTCTGAGGCAGAGGCAGAACTCTTCCAGTCTTCCTCCTCCAGAAGGTTCCATGTAGAACCCCTGTAGCGAGCCAAGAACCTTCAACTATCCAGGGAACCCTTCAGGAAGTCTCTCATTTTTCTTTACCCTCATTAAAAATGCGACACTCTATGAATATACATGGATATGCAAATTAGGACCCCTCCCCTTGTGCCCACTAACGATATATACATGTCATGTTACCATGACAACCACCATCTGTTCATTGCCAACGTTCATCGTTTCTGTAGCTTAAACTTTCTAGAGTATGCGATTGGTTGAAAGAATCTGAGCCTATTTTGTGACATCAGAAAGACAAATAAGTTTTTATACACAAAATCTCTGCTTTAAATCAACAAAACTGAACAAGAATTTTGACCTAAACCATGAACTTTACAGAATCAGAGCCATTATATATATATATATATATCAAAATAAGTTAATGAACAAAAACAAATAAATAATTAATGATTGTGAAAATAAATAAAAACAAATAAAAGATTTAATACTTTGTTTTATAATTTTAAGCATTAAATACAAACTTTCAACATCAATATTAACTGCTTGCAATCAGTTTGTAATTATTAATTTGTTAATTATTAAGTTTGTAATTATTAAGTTAAAAAAATTAATAAACAAAAAAATAAATAAAAATCTCAAGTGTGTTTTAACATCACTGATCATAATATCACTATTATGACATCATATCACCCACACACACACACACACACACACACACACACACACACACACACACACACGCCCTCGTGCAGTGCTGAGTGTACTCACAGGGCTCTGATTGGCTGGGAAGAGTCACATGGTGATCTTTGACTCCATTAAACAGTAGTTCAGCTCCTCCTCTAAAAAACAAAAAATGAAAAAATGTTTCGGTAAATCTGATGGATATTAATCTGCATCAATCACACTCTTTTAGCAAAATAACTAAATAAAAGTAAGGATTCTGTATGAGCTTTAACAACAGCTTTACCTGTGACTGTTACACAGTGCTGACACTGGAGACTCCTTCCATACATGATATAAAAACACTTCACACTCAACCATCGGCTTACACACACGAGCGGTTTAAATACATCCCTGTGGATGAACAGTTACTATCGAAACGATAACTTACTAGAATATTAATCAGAATACACCTGTGTTATTTCTACAGCTGCTGTTACAGAACATTAATCAACACCTTCTGACCAATCAGAGTCCAGCATTGGACAGAGCAGTGGGATAAAAGGAATTGAGTTTAGTGTAAATTAAAGCTGCAGATAAAAAGCAGATTAGTTCTCCCTCACAGACTCACTCAGACTCCTAAAACAAAGCCATCTAACAAAAACACGACATTCTCTCGTCCACTTTCCCTTTACTCGGTCATTAAGAGGCTTGTTTTCCTCCACAGTCACACCACAGAAAGCTCTGCTCCTCTCCGAAGTGTTTAATAACAATAATGTTATGATACCTTCACACTCCGATTCCTCGGTTTATTCATGTTTGGTGAAGTCAAACAATCACTAACTACTCCCTAAGTCACATGGTAACAAGTACAAATGCATCTCTCTCTAAGACACTCTTTAAATCTCTTAAGAGAGTCAAATCAAAGAGTCGACTCCTAAATAATCAAAGAATCGATTCACTTTTGACTGCCAAAATGATTGCCGGGTTTTTTTTAAATCGGATGAACTTCCTGTTAGGTGCAGATAGCTTTAATGAGACACCTGACCTGCCATCACACTCGAGAAGGCGACAGAGTTAACAGAAGAGAAAAAACTCCTTCAGATAAAATCTAATGATTAAAAGATAAACAGAACCCAGTTGCGCTTAAACAGAGGCAGAGAAATGACTGAAAAGGATGAAATTAAAGAGAATTTAACGAAATTTAATTTGAAATTTAAAGCTGGTTCATCAAATCAGTGATCTAAATGAAGTTGCAATTAGTTCTATCACTTCCTTATACTCACATAATGATATTTTCGATCATTTTGTTTTCTTTCCTTTGGAAATGTTTAAAATGTTCAAATTTAAAGCAGATTTTTTTAAAGCAGCTCATAGTCAGGATTAAACCAATTGAAATGTAAAATCCCAGAGCAGTGGGATCACAGCGAATCGACATGTTTCCTCTAAAACTAAAACCAGGATGAAGTGCTGCTTATTCTACACACAGGGCTTTGATCTAATCCAGATTAAAGTCCGACCTGCGTGGCGTGGTTGTGTGAAGCAAACGTCTGAAAGCGAGGCGGTGATGATGTTAGTGAAGCGGCGTGACGCTGAGGGAGATACAGCAGCAGGTGCAGGCTCCATAAAGAGCGCTCACATCTCCTGCAGAAAGCCCAGTTGTCCTCCAGATCCTCGGCTTTTGGCTGCCGGCCCGAGCTCCAGCAGCACAGAGAGTCGGAGAGGGTCAGTCGGGCCGCTCACACACACCATCGCTCTTTTAAACACACACAATGAGCCGCCATTCTGCTGTAACTTAAAAGCCGAGAGGACTTTTATACGATGCCAAGCGTTAACTTTCTACAGCACGCGTGACCTCACGCTGCGGCGTGTTCACCAGAGTCTCAGCTTTTATTCAGCAGGCGTAATAAACTGAAGGATAGACAAAGATTTAAGGCTCGTAATTATTTAAAGTCATAAATTTAATCTGGAAATATTTCTAAAGGCCAAAGAGGAAAAAATGAACTGAGATATTTCTATAAAGTTCAGACATTAATGCTTTTAGTGCTTCATTTATTACAGCCAATAGTCTGTTAGTCCAAAATCTTTAATGTTTTTATTAATCAGCTCAAAGTAAAGGAAAGAAGAAAGAGCGGAGGTTTGTTTAAAAAAAAAAGCCAGGTCACAAAGCTAGGAAGGAACGAAAGAAAAAGGACAAATGCTTAGAAGTAAAGAGGATTCATTCTGTCTGTAATTGTCATCTTAGAAAAACTTCTATATAACATTTAATATGTTATGGAGATTGTTATATCATCCAACTCCATTATTATAGCCTGAATATTATTCTCTTCAAAGCAACTCAATTAAATATAGAGTTTATTAAAAACACCACCAGCACCACTTATCTGCTCGTTTTATTCTATTGTCTTTTCTCTCCATTTACATTTGACTTCTTTTTCACTTGCTTCCTCAAGTTTCCTACTGATCTGTTTTTCCCCCTCATTTTCTTCTCAATTAATTAATTAATTCAGAAACATTATTTTGGGATTAAAGTTAATGTTGCATTGATACTCTGGGGGTTTACTTTGGACGACAGTTTGTAGTTTTCTACTTCATGCAAGAATTTATTTTAAAGAAAGCATTAGCTGTTGAATTTCCTGCCATACTTTCCTAAAACGAAAAAAAATCAGTAATTATTGTAAATACATTTTTTAAATTCTTACCAAGACATTTCAGAGAACACATTATATTGAGGAATAAAACTCTCTTTTACACAAATGTATAGATTTATTTAAATGATAAAACTTTAAATTCTTTCGATTTGATTCTAAAAAGCATGAAAATATTCCAGAGGAGATATTTTATTTTAAGATAAACCCTACACGACTTGTTAAGAGTAAAAGTCAACATTTAGCTGAACCCGAATGTCTCACTGCGTCCTATAATAGTGTACTTTATACAGAACTTACACCAATGAGCCCTGCACCCTATCTAGTGCACTACAGGTTTATTGAGAGAGTCATTTGGGTTTCAGCTCCACATTTACAGCCACAACACAGGAGCAGGAAGAGGCGGATTTCTCAAAACGCCGTACTTAGATGAAATAAACGCTCGATTCAGGAGTAATAAAAGTGTTAATGTGTCCAAAAATCCATAAACAACATGTCGCGTGATGCAAAATAACAAACAAACAAACTAAAACCAGGTACCGAGGGCAATAAAATCATACAAACCCGAACTCTAGATGTATCGCTATGGGCGCCGCCATGACAGGCTCCTCAAACCGGAAGTAGTTAATCGCGCTCACAGGAAGTGACGAATTGCCGAAGCGAGAAAATAACGCCTAAAATGTTCGTTTTTTCACAATAACCTTATTATTCTTCCTTTTAACTTTCACTTACATTTAATTTTATTCTTTTACATTTTGTTTATGAGCGCAGTAAATAAATAACACACAAAAATCCACAGTACGATGTCATGAAGTTAGAAATAAAAACACGACAAAATAATTGATATAATTAATATAACAATTTACTAATTTTATAATGGATATAATGTTTAGAATTTGAGAGACTATTTAAACTTATTACGACATTTATTTTTGTGCCAGAAATAAACATTTACCCTTTCAAATGAATAATTTGTGTAAAGAAATGCAGAGAAATAAATAAATAAGAAATCACTTTTAATGTAAGAAAATGGTATTGTTTTATATTTATAAAGTATATTAGGCGATACAACATTAGCATTATTAATGTCACATGTGGTAGATCAATGTGGTCGTTATATGTCAGTGCTTTTGTTCCTTTGTTAATTAATAAATAGTTCTAATTAGGTTTTAAATGATTGAAAAGCTTTAGTGTTTAAGAGTCTCTCTCTCTCTCTCTCTCTCTCCCCTCTCTCTCTCTCTCTCTCTCTCTCTCTCTCTCCTGATTGGGGGTAGAGCAGATTGAATATTGAATTGCAAATCCACTGCCTTCTGTTGGGGTCCGTGGCTGCGCTGGCCCGTTGCAGTCATTCATGTGCTATTCATGTGTTAATGTGGAGCGTGAGGGACGACCGAGGAGGATCGAGGGGCCCGGGAGAGTCAGACGAGGAGCCCTACACACACACACACACACACACACAGATGAGGAGACACACACACACACACACACACACACACACACACACACACACCCAGATCCAGGACACGGAAGTGACAAAGTGCTTTTGTGTACATTTTAATTTCTGTGTGTGTGTGTGTGTGTGTGTGTGTGTGTGTTTTTGGTCTGTGTGTGTGTAGGTGGGAAGCTAAAGAAAAAAACATTTTATGATAAAAGCTGTTTTTGTGTTTACACAATATCCTCGTTCCATCAGTTACATGGTTAATTAAGTAGTTAATGAGTTAAATGGAAATTAGTTTATTAGTTAGTTAAGATTGGTGACTGAAGATTGCTTCTATAGTTTTGCACGAGCGTGCTACTTGCTTAGGTTATTGTTGCTAACATCCAAACCACGCCTCTATATATCATGCCACGCCCCTTGGCTGAGTCTTAGGCTGAACTTTTCCTTTAATGTTTTGTTGGATCCTGTTTTTATCACACAAACATGATCAGGATCTCAATACTTTAATGATATTTTGTCATATCATAACATTTTAAACTGAAGTGTTAAAACTGTCACATTTTTACTTTTAATTATACAAACGAAAATACTGTGTGTGTATAAATGTTTTGTAATATAATATCTAATCATTTTATCACATCACGTTCAGCACTGCTATGATTTTACACATGAGCTGTAGTTGTTTCAGATTCTCATAATTTGTCATTATTTGTAGGAGAGAAAGCTCCGTGGTGGACAGCTCTGTCATGGAGAGTGTGTGTGTGTCAGCCTCCAAAGATAAGAGTGAGTGTATGAGTGCATGTGAGTGTGTCAGTGGTGTCAGGATGTCCTGTCTCTGACTGGCACCCAGCTGCTGTCAACCCACACAGCTGTGATACACACACACACACACACACACACACACACACACACACACACACACACACTGAGATTACATCATGCCCTCTGTGAAGTCACTCTTGCCTGTGTTGTGTATCACAGCTGTTCCTTCACCATCATAAACAACAAAAGTATGTGCACCCCTGACCATCACACCCATGTGTGTTTCTTCCCCAAACTGTTTTCACAAAATCTGAAGCACACAGTTGTGTTAGAATGTCTCTATTTTGTGCAGTAGTGTCAAAATGTCCCTTCACTGCTCCATCATGATGATGTCCCTGTGCACAAAGCTTCTGAGCTCCATGAAGACCTGGAGGTGTGGAGGTGAAGGTTGGAGAAAGATGACGACCTGGAGTGTCCTGCACAGAGCCCTGACTCTGACTCAACCCCACTGGGATGAGCTGGAACTGGAGTCTGATCTCACTGATGCTCCTGTAGCTGAACGATCACTAATCCCCACAGACGTGTTCAATCATCTAGTGGAGAACCTTCCAGAAGATAAGAGTGGACTTTATCGTAACAGAACATGAGTGTGATGAAGTCTAGTACAGGATACGTCCAACATTTGTTTTTTCCTGGAAATCTAAACTTACATTTTTTTAATCATAAATCTAACTGTAGATTTGATTAGGCGTAGAATAAATAATAAATGCAGGCTAATTTTCACGCGAGCAGGTGATTGTCACACACTTCCTGCTTCTGTTAGCTCATGTCTCCACCTGCTGGTCAAACCGAGGAACTACAACTCAAACTTTCAGATTTAACAGAGGTAAGACTAAAACCTTTTATCTATCTATCTATCTATCTATCTATCTATCTATCTATCTATCTATCTATCTATCTATCTATCTATCTACCTATCTATCTATTTGAGCTGCTGGAGTTGAATTTTCATAAAGGAAAGGTGCATATACATGCACTGCTCAATTAAACGACAATAAAACAAACATTTGATTAAAAAAATATTATTGCTATTTATTTGTTATTAATCTTTTTACTAGAATCAAACTATTTTCCGCTGAATTAATCTCTAAAAATGTATAACATGGAAAACTCATAAATAAAAAGCACAATGGCTTTAATAACGATTCTTCTTCTTTTTATTATTATTATTATTATTATTATTATTATTATTATAGTTATAATAAAAAAATTAAATAGTTTTTAATTGAGCACTTATTAAAATCAAGCATAATAATAATAATAATAATAATAATAATAATAATAATAATAATAATAGTAGTAATAGTAATAATAATAACACAAGTAAATTACCATATATTATAAATATATAAATATTTCAAAATAGATGTCCAATAATTAAAATAAATGAAGATTAATATCAGAAATAATTCTGAAGGACAAATAAAAGAAAATCATCCATGGACGCAAACTTACTGTATTTTATTTCCTGGAAAAAGATTGAAAAACATATCACATACTCATATGTACAGCACATAAGAAAGAAGATGCGACCAGCTCAGATGTAAACTCAATCTATCAGAGTCCATCCTTTATTTACACCACCTACACAAACCTCATCCCAGTCAAACCAGTACAGGAAAAAAAACACTCCAAAAAAATTCTGTAAAAATGACTCTGAGAGAGTTTGCACCAACGTTGACAATTTATTCAGTGAAATCAAATCCTAATAACCAAAAACAGGAGGATGAGGAGTGTAAATGATGGAAATTAAATATGTTTTAAAAAAAAACAAAAAACTTTCAAAATATGAAATATGTCCATGACAACTTTCTAATGTTTTAAACAAAACAAAACATTGTTGTAATTTAATTTTTAAACTCTAATTTCTACTGCAGTATCGGTGAAAATTTACTATTTATTAATGATCAATTTATTTATTAATGTTTAATCCATGTTGGTGCAAATTGCCATGCCTCTTTTGCTCTTAAAAAAAACAAACAGGAACAGTTCGGTTTTTTTTTTTGCTTGCTGTACAGAGCCCTCTTGTGGCTAAGAGTGGAATTGCACACAGAGCTCCTCCGTCCCGCCATCCGAATCGCACCGCGAATTGCTTTTTATATTTAAGTTCGTCTTAATGACCTGAAATAGAGCCTGAACAATGTGTTTGTATGTTTAATAAAGTTTGGGAATGAAGTTGGATGAACAGATGAAAAAATGAAAGAAATGAAAGAATGAAAGAAATAAAGAACGCGTTTTTATTTATTATCAGGACTGGGAATAATAATAATAATAATAATAATAATAATAATAATAATAATAATAATAATCGGAGGAGATGGAGGAGGAGGAGAGAGAGTTAGAGGAAGAGGTATATCTGATTAACCTGAAGAGGGTGGAGCTCTGTGGCTTTAAAGCTGAATAAATTAAAAACGGAGCACGAACAGCGTTTCTTTTTCTCACTGCCCTTTAAAAAAATAAACAAAGACTGTTATTGTTGTTTTTTTTAATTATAATTATAATTATTATTATTTATTTTTTTTTGCTTAATGCTTTATTTCAGGGTTCCAGTGTGGCGCATGCGCAGAGACGGGACAGGAAAATGAGTAGCGTCTCAATCGACGAACATAAATTAAAATAATCATGATAAATGTTTTCAGCTGTAACACAGAGGAAACTCACACAATCCAGCTATTACACTGGACTTTATCCTGAAGGCCTCCTACACACACACACACACACACACACACACACACACACACACACTTCACAGTTTCTCTCGCTGTAAAGCCGTGACAGGAGAAAAGGAGCGACATGCAGCACGTCCACAGCAGAGTCCATGATGAGTCCATACAGGAGATATCTTCAACGTGTTCCAGAGTGAGATCTCGGTAAAAAAGTATCTGGGGAGGAGCTTTAACAGGAACCATGGTGAGGTGTTCACCAGAACACAACAGAACCAGACCGAGAGAGAGAGAGAGAGAGAGAGAGAGATCAGGAACCAGGGTGAGGTCCTGTTGTGATCTTTCAGAGGAAGCAGGGTGAGATCTTCTTTCACGGATCTTTAACATAAACCAGAGTGAGATCAACAGCAACCAGGATGATGTCCTCAAAATATCTTTAACAGAAACCTTTTTAAAACTGATTTGTGAAAAAAAGATTTGTGGTAAGAACTTGAACTAGAACCTGAGAGGACTTAGGTTGAGAGGTGAGATCTTCAAAAGTGAGCACTGTAAAATATTTCCCAGGATGGAGGCTAAAATTCTCCAAAGTACTCAAGATCTTCAACAGATATCCTCAACTCTTTACCTAGAACCAGGGTGAGATCTGCAACAAAACCCAGGCTCTAGATTCAGGTTCTTTGTCACAGTCACCATCAGGAACATGGGTGAGATCTTCAACAGTCTTTTGGATTTGTGGTGAGATCTCCAGCAGGAACCAGGGTGAGGTTCTCGAACGCACACACTCACCCACAGTGAGGCTGAGATCTCCACACCATTCTGTATGTGTATGTGTGTGTGTGTGTGTGTGTGTGTGTGTGGATGTGGGTTGCCACGTATTGCTCCTTATATTCAGAAAGCAAACTAAACATGTGATAATAAAAATAATCATAAAAATGTATAAAAATGAGAAAGTGGTTTTTGGGATTTTGGCAACACGTGAAGATGTTTTCGTCGCTCTGAGCGCCGGGACCACGGAGTGATGATCATGCAGACTGAGAGATGTTCCTCAATCCCTCATCACCCCAGTCAGAAAAGGGATTTTGGTGTCAGGATATTAAACTCCGCCCCTGCTGCAGTTCTGTGTTCCATACGATACAAACCCTTTTGTGCCTTATTCGCAGACTCGATTTGATTTGTTGCCTTTTCTATTCCCTCCTTCGCTCCCCTCAGTCTGTATAATGGTGTTTCCCAGAAGACGGACAGTTCCACTGTGCCAGGCGGGGGTGTGGGTGGTGCTATAGCTCGCTATGGCGTACAGGAGGCTCCAGCTTGTGCGAAAGAGCCGTGAGGACTTTGTCGAACTTCTCGTAGCGTTCGCTCTGACTTCCCTCGGACCCTCGGCTTCCCCAGAGCAGCCTCATCTGGAATTCAGTACAGAAGATCTCTGACACTTCCTCTCTCTCCTGGAAGTCTACACACACACACACACACAGGTTAACACACTTGAGTAAAAGTCTTTGCCTTTTTTAATCAACCCCATATTTTTAGTTAGGAGCCTTTTATGGAAAAGAGGCGGGGCTATGTTGCTGGGCTGTCTGGAGGCGGGGCTAATATACAGGACTTTAGTTATATAACTTTAAATGAAGAAAATATTCAGACTGATACCATTACAATTATGCTAATGTGATAAACTATTATTATTATTCGTAATCATTATTTATTCTGTCTTACTCTGGAGTCAAAAGAGCAGAGGAATTTTTGGGAATTTTTTTTTTCTTCTGTAAAGCCAAGACACAATACTGTGCATGGAAATAATTAAAAAAAAAACAAGAAAATAACTGATTAATAATATTTTTAATATCTGAGTTTTTTTTTAGAAATATAAAACATAAGTAAGCATGAAAAATATTGATTTATGTAAAAATTAATAAAATTAAATGAATAAAATAAAGCTGAATAAAAAGACCTGTAGCAGACTGGCATGGTCTTGTGTCTCTGTATTTGTTACAGGAGGATGATGATGATGATGATGATGAGATTTAAAATAAAATGTACTGTAAAACAGCGAGTACCGTGCAGTTTGCTCTCGGCGTTGGTGCGGTACAGGCCTCCGTGGTGTGCAATGCTGCGTGCCGCCTCTAGATGGCTCATGACCACGTCCACTCCCCATTCTGAGGTATCCCACGGCTCTGGCCCCTCCCCCACGGTCACGCCCTTCTCTAACAGGCACAACACGGGCACCACGTGTGGGAAAGTCGTACTCGACAGCACAGAGCTCTCTGAGGCACAAAAAGGTAAAAAAAAAAAAAAAAAAAAAACAAGATTAAAGATTATCCACAGAAACACACAGCCCTGTTCGAACAGGATTAGTTTCTCTAGAAGATCTTTGTATTGATTTTTTTTTACACATTTCCTCCCTGATCTTTAAAAGTAATTAAATTAACACAGGAGAGAGGAGTTTTTCTACAAATTCAGACAAAAACAAATAGGTTTTTCCATTTCAGACTATTGTTAAATTATTAAATACTGAAACTTACAGAGAATTAATTATTTATTTGGTCATTTCTAGACAATTAAGCATCTTTTTATAAAAAAAAATATATATATAAAAAAACCCTTTATACATGTAGATATCATTATAACATCTTTTTTTCCACCTTAATTATAATTAAATAATTTTAAGTAGAAAATAAATTCACAATAAAAAAGGAGAAAAACGTTTTTATAAATATGTAAGAAAAAAAAAATAGATAACAAATATATTTTTTTACAATTTTAAAGAATTAAAACTAGAAATTTTTCACATTAGCACCAAATCAGCTGTAAACAGTTTGTAAATAGTAGTTAAAACAAACATTTAAAAAATTCAATTTAAATATAAAAAATTCTAAAAAGATATCAGAAAACCTGCCATGGCTCAGAAGTGTTTTGTGACATAATTAATCATGACGTAATAATAAAAATTTCACAATACTACATTAAATACTCATTTTTAAATGTTTTTTTGTTTCTTCACTAAACATATGTTCTGATTTAAGAGAAAAGAATTCCTGGTTTATTTTTTATTTTAATAGTCTTTGTAAATTCCTAATTTAAAAAAGTACATTTTTTAGTATCTTAGTGATTTTTTTGGACATTTTGTTCTTTATTTATTAACTAAAAAAATTCCAGTGATTTGACTTCACATTAAAGTCATGTTTAAAATGTAATGTCCTTTGTCTTTATTTTTAATTCTGAGTTATTATCAGATTATTTCTTGGCAGTTTTCAGTGAACTGGCTCTGTGTGGTACATTATATTACACTCTATCATCGTTATTTATTGCATCAAAAATATAATTGCATAAAAATGACTGAAGATGAATTGATAAGTATTGATGAATTGAAGTAAAAACACATGCTAACTTTTCAAGTGTTAAATGATGTCACGGTGTGCAGTAATTACTGGCTTTAATCCTCACCTTTGCCTTCGTTTAATCCCTTCATGAAGGGCTTCAGCTTCTTCTCGTATAAGATCGCTCCTTCTGTGTGTCTCTGCCTCAGAGTCATCCACGTCTGGTCCAAGCGAGAGATCTGAGGAACAAACCAGCGCACAGGTCAGTCCACACAACACATCACTACTGAAATCTCACACACACACACACTCTCTCTCACACACACACACCACATCACAACTGAAATCTCTCACACACACACACACTCTCTCTCACACACACACACCACATCACAACTGAAATCTCACACACACACACACACACTCTCTCTCTCACACA
>JAUCMX010000015.1:23626892-23654392 GCA_033459395.1 Hemibagrus guttatus | reverse complement strand
GTGTGTGTGTGTGTGTGTGTATGGTCTCCATGCCAGTGTGCAGTGTTAATATTGCATAGGCAGAGCAGGAATAACGCGAGAGCTGCATATTAATGTGAACTAGCTGCATTCTGTAGACTGTCGGCTGCCATATTCACTCATTACTGCTGCTTCTGCTTCTCACCTAACAGCTTACACGTGTGTGTGTGTGTGTTGTGTGTGTGTGTGTGTGTGTGTGTGTGTGTTGGGTTTAATGACAGTCTGGCCTATTATGGTGACAAGAGGAGTTGCAACATCCTGATCCCTCTCGTGTGTCTGAAATAATGAGGAGAGACAGCAAGATGTAGTGAGGGTTTCAGGTCTGTGGAGGTCTGTGAGGTTCTGCTGAGCTTTGTTGGGGTCAATGGAGATCCGTAGGGGTTTGTGTGGGTCTGGGGAGGGTCTGAGGATATCCGTAGGTGTCTTTAGGGCTCTGTAGAGGTCTGTCAAGAGCTGTAGTGGTCCATGGAAGGGACATAGAATGTTTGTCAAGGACTGTAGGGGTATGTGGAGGTGTATGGATGTCCATGGAGGTCTGTAGGTTGTCTGTGCAACCTAGAACAGAACAGGACGGCAGGAGAGAGAGAAGTAGAAGCGTAACTGCACTCCTGAGCATGTGCAGCATATGGTGTCCTACAGGGGGGTCAGTAGAACAGAACCAGCTCATCCTTTACCACGGCCTGGAAAGGTCCTCATAAACAGGTCTGTCCACTTGGACTAAAGACAGATTTTTCAGGCTGCTGCATGGTGTCACAATGATCTTTAGAGCAGAGGGAGGGTTTAATCCCTACATATGTGCACTGAAAAGGTTATAACACAAACACTTCTACACCTCATGTGCTTCATGGAGAATTAGAAGCTGTTCAGGATTCATGAGGTATAGTACAATGCTGCTGTCATTCACTGGAAATGTTTCTCATCACTGTTCATGAATATTTGTCTCGGAAGCCATGCCCCTTTCACTGTAAGAAACAAAGAACAGTATCTACACCACTTCCCCTGAGCTTGACACAAAAGCCACGCCCCTGTGCCTGAGCTTGAAACAAAAGACACACCCCTCTCTCTGAGCTTCGCACAGTAGCCACACCCCTCTCGTTGAGCTTGACATAGAAGCCACACTCCTCCCTTTGAGCTTGACACAAAGGCCACGCCCCTCACCCTGCGCTTGACACAAAGGCCACGTCCCCTTCAGTGTTCACGTCAGCTGATGATTCAATGTTGTCCTGATGCACGTGTCTTTGCATCCATCAGCTCATAAAATGCGAGGCCATAACCAGGTTCAGCCACATCCTCCCCCTCTTTTTAAACAGAGGCCCAATTAAGGGCCAATTACAGCCGCTGAAAGGTCAAAGGTTATGGAGCAGTGATGGATTGAGGGTCATGGGGGAGCATTAATATTACCTTACACAGCTGAGCATGTATTTAGCTACAACCTTTTTGACAGTCATGTCTGACTGCGTGCGTGTGTGTGTGTGTGAGCCTGCAGGGATCCAGCCACTTTATGCCATGACAAGCGTGTGCTTATGCGTGTGCTCCTTTGTGTGCACGTGTCAAGTGTGAAAGTACAAGGCCAGAGGCTTTTACATGCTTAGATAAACCACACATCCCACAATGCCACGCTGCCACACTGCACTCCGCTCCCGAGGAGGAAGCTGAGGAGCTTCTGATTAATCAATACGTGTCAGCGAGAGATTAATTGCGCAGCCTGGAAGACTGTCTGGAATTATGAAGACAGACAATCCAATAACGGAGTTCAGGCTGCGAGTCTGAGACGATGAAAAACACTCATGTGGGTTAAACAGCTGAGTCACTCGGTCAGTGAGGGTCATAATTCCAGACCATAAAAATAAAAATAAACCCTTTATAAATCAAAGGTTTCAGAACAGACACGTCTTTCTACAGAACCGGAATAACTTCTGAGATGGTGAAGTAGAGTTCCCCAGCGATATTACCAAGCTTTATGAAGAACTTGTGAATTTTTGCTGCACTCAAACCTGAGAATATGAGAAAACAGACCCTTTTTATTTTCCACTCTATAGTTCCAGGAACCTTTTTAGGTCCTGGTCCATGAGTTTCTTAGTTTCTTAAAACAGGTAAGTATCTGGTGGGTGGAGCCTGTTGTGTTGATGGATGCTGATTGGTCAAACTCAAAGGGAAGATTATACAAAATAGACATTCTGCACACACACACACACACACACACACACACACACACACAGATACACACACTAGTTGGAAGGACTCCAGGCGAGAATAGACATGGCCTGACACTAAACACAAAGCCGATACACAAACACAGCAAAGCGCTGACCTTATTGACAAGCTGATAGAGTTAAATACTCCACATCATGACAGACAGAGAGTGAGACACTGAGACTGAGAGAGACAGAAAACAGAGACATACAGGTGGACAGACAGAGAATGAGACACTGAGACAGAGAGAGAGACAGAGAGAGAGAGAGATGGAGCAGTTCCTCCCTCTTTTACCCCGAGCTGATGAGTTCATATGGAGGCATGACGTCGTGTTCGGGTCGGACTGATAGAACTAAATGCTAATGAGAGCTGAGGATCGAAAATCCCTGACAGACACAAAGTGAAAGCTTTCAAACTGACCAGAGAGCTGAACTGCAGTCTCTCTCTCTCTCTCTCTCTCTCTCTCTCTCTCTCTCTCTCTCTCTCACACACACACACACACACGTACGTCAGTGTGATGCTAGTCACTAGTAAAAACCAATTAAAAAATCTATATGACTGAGTCTCGGAAAAAACTTCAGTTCTGCACTGTTTTCATTTGCTGGCTGTTTGTTCCAGAGGCAAAGCTAACGAGCTCGTTTGGTCGCAATCTGGGCTTTAGCATTAGCATTTTACTCATAAAAGATGAATTAGAAAGACAGGGGTCGTTAATCAGCGTCTGCTTAGTTGTAGGTGTCTTGCTAATCTACTTTATCGAAAAGACTGAGCAATAAAACATCTCGTTTTGATAAAACACACAAACCGTTAGCATGTCCGATAGTTTGAAAGGAAATGAAACTTCAGCTAGCTTCTGACTTTTTGTTTAAGGAGAAGAAATGCTATTTACAATTAGCAGAAAACATGGGCCGTGAACTTTTACTCTACATCTTGTGGTGTATAAGTAAAAAATAGTCCAGTGTTAAATTTATCTGCATTTTTACCTGATGTTTGTTCTTTAAAGCTCACTCAGGAAGTAAAAACCGCTCACTACGTAGCGTGTAGTGTAATGTTGTTGTGCGCTAGGTGTGTGTTCTCTGAAACCAATTTGGAGAAGCATCACACAGAAAAAGCACAATTTCATTCAAGATTTTATGGAATATCGTCTCCTTCTTGTGCCTTGATCCATGTGTGTTTGGAGTGAATTATTTTTTAATGTCCAGCTGCTTTACACAGCAGATGACCCCTCTCTGAATAAAGCTGTAACGGAAAGGTCAGGGTGAATCAAACAGGACCGCCATAATTAGGATATAATCATTTTATAAACGTTATTGTTATTGATTATAAAGGAGGTTCTCCTGTTACCTCAGGGCCGTGTGTTTGCGCCATCTTTAATATTTCCAATGAAGTGCGGCTCATTTCCCTTCTGCGGTCATTTTTAACGTCTCGCTCATGTATAACCAGGACATGTGAAGCACTTCTGTGGAACGAGTTTGTCAGTGAATTGGTGCTGGTTTTGTGTGTGTTTTTTGTTTTTGTTTTACTAAACACACACAGAGAGAGATAATATTACAACGTCCACTACGTTGTCCACTTAAACTAATATGGAGGTTCAGGACACGTACACATCGTCTCTTATACTGTATACCAGGTGAAGGGTTAAATATAATTTTCTGCAATTAATTAAAACAAAATGAATTCCTGCTTTAATCTGCACAAGTGAGAAAGGTTTCTGAGGAGGCTTCAGCTGGCAAACCCCTTCTATACACACACACACACACACACACACACACACACACACACACACACACACACACCTGCTCCCTGTCTCCTCTGATAACACCTTGAATGCTTTTCAAGTTACCGAGCTGTTTCAGGTCGCTGCCCAATCTAGCACTCGCACTGACACACAGCGTATCACTCGCTCGGTGTCATCACCTGTCTCTCCTCATCACCTGTCTCACTCCTTCATCACCTGTCTCACTTCCTCATCACCCGTTTCACTTCCTCATCACCCGTCTCACCTCCCCATCTCCTGTTTCACCTCTTCATCACCAGTCTCACCTCCTCATCATCCATCTCACCTCCTCATCTCCCATCTCACCTCCTCATCACCTGTCTCACCTCCTCATCACCCATCTCACCTCCTCATCATCCATCTCACCTCATCATCCGTCTCACCTCCTCATCTCCCATCTCACCTCCTCATCACCTGTCTCACCTCCTCATCACCCATCTCACCTCCTCATCATCCATCTCACCTCCTCATCATCCATCTCACCTCCTCATCATCCGTCTCACCTCCTCATCTCCCGTCTCACCTCCTCATCACCTGTCTCACCTCCTCATCACCCATCTCACCTCCTCATTATCCATCTCACCTCCTCATCACCCGTCTCACCTCCTCATCATCCATCTCACCTCCTCATCATCCGTCTCACCTCCTCATCTCCCATCTCACCTCCTCATCACCTGTCTCACCTCCTCATCATCCATCTCACCTCCTCATCATCCGTCTCACCTCCTCATCTCCCATCTCACCTCCTCATCACCTGTCTCACCTCATCACCCATCTCACCTCCTCATCATCCATCTCACCTCCTCATCACCCGTCTCACCTCCTCATCACCCATCTCACCTCCTCATCATCCATCTCACCTCCTCATCACCCGCACCCTCACCCATCTCACTCCCATCATCCATCTCACCTCCTCATCACCCGTCTCACCTCCTCATCACCCGTCTCACCTCCTCATCATCCATCTCACCTCCTCATCACCCGTCTCACCTCCTCATCATCCATCTCACCTCCTCATCACCCGTCTCACCTCCTCATCATCCATCTCACCTCCTCATCATCCGTCTCACCTCCTCACCTCCTCATCTCACCTCCTCATCACCTGTCTCACCTCCTCATCACCCGTCTCACCTCCTCATCATCCATCTCACCTCCTCATCATCCGTCTCACCTCCTCATCTCCCATCTCACCTCCTCATCACCTGTCTCACCTCCTCATCACCCATCTCACCTCCTCATCATCCATCTCACCTCCTCATCACCCGTCTCACCTCCTCATCACCCTTCTCACCTCCTCATCATCCATCTCACCTCCTCATCACCCGTCTCACCTCCTCATCACCCATCTCACCTCCTCATCATCCATCTCACCTCCTCATCACCCGTCTCACCTCCTCATCATCCATCTCACCTCCTCATCACCCGTCTCACCTCCTCATCATCCATCTCACCTCCTCATCATCCGTCTCACCTCCTCACCTCCTCATCTCACCTCCTCATCACCTGTCTCACCTCCTCATCACCCGTCTCACCTCCTCATCATCCATCTCACCTCCTCATCATCCGTCTCACCTCCTCATCTCCCATCTCACCTCCTCATCACCTGTCTCACCTCTTCATCACCCATCTCACCTCTTCATCACCCATCTCACTTCCTCATCACCCGTCTCACCTGTTCATTACCCGTCTCACCTCTTCATCACCTGTTTTTCTGGCTCCATCACTGCCTTGAACCTGCATCAAACCCTCTCTCTTTCCCTCTCTCTCTGCCTCTCTCCATCTCTCTCTCTCTCTCTTTCCCCTCTCCCCCCCTCCATCTCTCTCTCTCTCTCTCTCTCACTCTCACTCTCTCTCCATCTTTCACTCCCCCCCTTCTCTCTCTTTCTCTCTCTCCCACTCTCCATCTCTCTCTCTTTCTTTCCCTCTCTCACTCTCTCTCTCTTTCTCTCTCACACTCCATCTCTCTCGCTTTCTCTTTCACTCTCTCTCTCTCTCTCTCTCTCTCTCTCTCTCTCTCTCTCTCCCACTCTCTCCACCCTCCCCTTCAGGCTGCAGCAGAAGGCCCTGGCCCTGAAGCTAGCACACTATTGGCTGCAGATGATGTCATCCCTTCCAGTGCTCCCTGCAGCGCCACATGCGATTGGTTGAGAGCGAAAGAGCAATGGATTGCTGACTGAGCTTTCGCTTTCATTCATGCAGAGTCGGGCTTTGTGCCTCTGGAGGCGGGGCCAGGCGCTTGACAGACAGCACATAACAACACACACAGGGTCAGTGGAGACATCAGGGCAGTGAGACAATACGAGGATTTGAGACTATTGTGACTGAGGCATCATGGGAAAAAGGGGGAGAGGATTTTTAAGAGAGAAACCACACCCTGTATACTACTGCACTACTCTGAGTATCCCAGAATGCACTGGGCAAGCATGGTATTTCTGTATTTGTTATTTATTAAGAGTAGAAGGGGAATTTGGGATATTGCAAATGTACTACACACACACACACACACACACACACACTGGTGGGGGTTGGAATAAAGAAGGGGGGGGTGGATATAGTATCTCGAGGATGATGCTGTCGCCATGGTGATATTCACATGAGAACATTAGGGTGTTCCCAAAAGGGGGGTGGGATGGGGGAGGGGTTCTATTGCTGAGTAAGGAGGGGCGCACACACACACATACACACACAGACACACACACACAAACACACACACAGGCATTCCACAAATGTCTACAAACATTCCCCCTCCATTTACCGTGTGTGTGTGTGTGTTTGAACTCACCCAATACACTGAGGTGTCATTAGATCAATCACACTCACACAAACTTATACACATGCACACAAATATTCACCCTCCACCCTCTCCCATGGTGTGTGTGTGTGTGTGTGTGTGTGTGTGTGTGTGTGTGTCTGCATGTGTTTTCAAGTGTGTGTGATCTAATGACACCTCAGTGTATTGGGTGAGGTCTCTCTCTCTTACACACACACACACACTTCCTCTCTCTCTCTCCACCCTGTACATGATGTCATTGTTGTTTTCTGTTGTTGCCATGGCTCCATCTGGATGTGTTTCCCTCGAGCTTCTCATCTCTGTCTCTCTCTCTCTCTCTCTCTCTCTCTCTCTCTCTCTCTCTCTCTCTCTCTCTCTCTCTCTCTGTCACACACACACACACACACGGCATCTCCTCCTCTTCCTCCCACGGCTGCCAATATCGGACACCCTCTTGACTGCAAAACGCAGAGATATGGGACAAAGCCATACCCTCACACACGCACACACACACACACAAATCTGGGTTAATTTAATTTACTCCACAATAAAAACCTGGAGATTACACGCTCCGAACAGCCTCTAACAATGATTCCTAATCCAATCTGCTCCTTCTCCTTGGTTCCTGCGAGGATTTCTTGCGTGTTATCTCGCCACGTCCACGAGGCTGCACACACACAACTCATTTACAGCTCCAGCGTATCTCTTCTCATCCTACAGCCTTTTTTTCCCTACAATCTTCAGCTTCTTGTTACCATCACCTTCATTTCTGCTGTGTGTTTAATAGGAACACAAACTGCTCCATTTTACTGTCATCCAGAGATATTCTTTTGTGTTTGGCGCAATTAATAAAACATCTGATTATTTATTATTCATCAACCAGTAAATCAGGGTTCTGGCACGTTCAGGGCAAAGTGAAGGGTTGGAAGGTGGAGGAGGGGAGGGGCAGGGGGTTAGGGTGGTGGTGGTGGTGGTGGTGGTGGTGGAGGAGGAGGAGGGGCAGGGGGTTGGGGTGCAGTTTGTGAGGGGGGTTTAAGCACAGGGTCTAACAGAAATGTGGGTCCCTTTTATATAAAATAAACTTTTAGTAGATGGATAGATGGAGAAATGGATGAAGACATGGATGAATAAGGGCTGGATGGATGGATGAATAAATGGATGGGCAGATAAGTGGTGGTTGATTGGATGGATGAGTGGATGGATGAGTGGATAGATGAATGGGTGGATGAGTGGGTGGATGAGTGGGTGGATGAGTGGGTGGAAGAGTGGGTGGAAGAGTGGGTGGATGAGTTGGTGGATGAGTGGGTGGAAGAGTGGGTGGATGAGTGGGTGGATGAGTGGGTGGATGAGTGGGGTGGATGAGTGGGTGGATGAGTGGGTGGATGAGTGGGTGGATGAGTGGGTGGATGAGTGGGTGGATGAGTGAATATATGGCTAGCTGGATGGAGATATGGAAGGATGGCTGGATGGTTGGACAAGTAAATGAATGTATGGACAGATGAGTGGACAGATCGATGGATGGATGAATAGATTAGATTAATGGACAATAAAGATGAGTGAGTGAATGAATGAATGAACAGTGGAATGGATGGATGGTTTGATGCATGGATGAATAGATGGATGAACAGATAAGTGGATGGATGGCTGAATGGATGGATGGACAGATGTTGGATGAATGAACAGATAAATGAATGAACAGAGGAATGGACGGATGGTTTGATGCATGGATGAATAAATGGATGAACAGATAAGTGGATGGATGGATGAATGGATGGATGGTTGGATGGATGGACAGATAAGTGGATGGATGGATGGATGGATGAATGTATAGATGGTTGGATGGATGGACAGATGAGTGAATAAATGAAGCTCACAGTTTTATTGTGATTAGAAGTTGCAGTAGAATGGAACAGACTTTTCCAAAGCTTTGGTATAATAAATGGATGTATAAATAGATGGATGGATGAAGGGATGGATGAATGGATAGACAGACAGACTTTACTGAGAGGAAAAGAAGACAGGCGTGTCTCGCAGTCAAGCGCTAGAGCACAACTGCCTTGATTTTTAATCAGCTTCATTTTGAAGGTCGCTTTGGATGAAAGAAATAAAAGTCTGTATCTATAAAGGCGGTGAACGACCTCGCAGACGAGAAGCTCAACACATCTAAAAGGTTTAAGGATAAAAGCCTCCATCACCGCAAAGCAGCATGTGTGTGTGTGTGTGTATGTGTGTGTGCGTGTGTTTAAGCCTGACTGATCCTCCTGACTTGTCCCTGCTTCACTGAGCTTCTTGAAGTCACGGTGCTGTTTCTGTGACCAAAACACAGGTTTAATAAAGTTCTCTGACCTCCGGTTTGTTTAAAGTCTCTCTCCTGGAGCCGTCACACACCGACACACAGCCCGAGCAACAGGACCGGCGCAGGAAACAATCTCCTCAGTCACCTCAGAGGTCAGAGCTGGACACTGAGGTCAAGAGGATGAACAGTGGTGCTTTTTTGTGTGTAAGGTCAGATCTCGTAACTCTTTCATCTTTTAGATCTTTCCGGAACTGTTGAGTGAAGCTCTGTGATGCTTCAGCTATAAATTATTATTGTTTTATGATCAGATGAGATACAGAGACGAGATCCTATGATAACAATCTCATTCTGACCTTTAGAGATGGACAAGTGATTGGAGGAGGAGAGGAGCGGGGGTTGGAGGAGGAGAAGAGAGGAGGAGAAGAGGAGGGGATGGAGGACAAGAAGAACGGGGGATGGAGGAGAAGAAAACTGAAGCCTGAGAGATAACAGCTGGGCTGAGAGATGAGTTAATAGCCCCTCTCTCTCTCTCTCTCTCTTTTTCTGTCTGTCTGTTTCTCTTTCTGTGACTGTTTCTCTCTGTCTATGTTGTTCTTTTTCTGTGTTCCTCTCTCTCTCTCCTTCTCTCTCTCCCTCTCTCTCTTTCTCTCTCTCTCTCTCTCTCTCTCTCTCTCTCTCTCTCTCTCTTTTTTTTCTCTCTCTAATCTTTTGTTCCTTTGGTCTTTTAAAGACACTTAGAGCACAAAAGGCCTGTGATGGTCACAGACTCCTCTAACATCTCTAACTTTGATCTCTGTCCTGAAACAAAACCATCATCATCATCATCATCATCATCTTTTTTTTACTTTAATGTTTTTTTTTTAACAATAAATAAAATCCTACACACTACAGCTTTAAATACTAAACATTCTGATTATGTTTTTGTCAGTGTTTTGTTAATCAGTCAACCAACTAAACAACTAACCAACCAACCACAAATCAACCAAACAAACAATTAAAAAAACAACCATCCAACCAAACAAACAACCAAACACACAACAACATTAACATTAACAATAAACAAACAAACAAACAATCAGGAGTGATTCTCTCTGGGTTCCTGCTCTGCTTTTTAAACACACACACAAACACACACACACACACACACACACACACACAGTATCACCTGGTAAATGACACCACAGACTCAAATCTGAGCTTCAGATCTGCGCTCTTGAGTCCTTCTGTACACGAGGCTGAGGAGAGCAAACATAATTAACTCGAGTGCGAGGCACAAAACGAATGAATGCTAATCCCAGCTCGGGGGGTTTTCCTGAGCTTTATGCTACGTTCATCAAAACCAACAGGCCTCCTCACTCACTCTCTGGCGGATGAATGAAGCCTGAACTGAGGGAGTTTTTACAGTTTAGGGCGGCTCATTAGGAGAGAAAAGAGCGCTGTGTAATTAGGATAACCTCCTTCTCTTCCGTTTTCTCTTCCTCTTTCTCCACCTCTCTCTCTCTCTCTCTCTGTCTCTCTCTCAGACAGATTTACCCTCCAACGTTACTGTTAGCAGCTCAGTCGGCGGCGTCGCAGCCTCCCGGCGGGAAGTGACAGAGGCTCCAGAGAAGATTTTCAAGAGATGCAGTAAGAAAGAGCGAGAGAGAGAGAGAGAGAGAGAGAGAGAGAGAGAGAGAGAGAGAGAGAGAGAAAGAGAGAGGGGAAGAGGAAAAAGTGCTGAAAGCACAGAAAGCTGTATTACTTTTATTACAGTAATATGATATTATATTATATTACATTAAAGTGTTACCAAAAAAGCATTAGGGAAAGAAAGAGATGGAAAAAATGCACAAGATGCCATAAATATTGTTAAATTGCAGCCTGTACACCTTGTTATTCCTGCAGTCTCTAGAGTATCACATCCAGCACTAAAACCCTAACGACTAAAAGACTGAAAAAAATCGAAGCTCTGGATAATGAGGCCATGGATCCTGAACCATCCTGAGACAGAAACGTGGCGGTGGGGCAACGGAGGATGGACTGAATAGAGGGATTAAGTGCAAGTGCAGGAAGGCAGATGGAAGATTTGGAGTTAAAACAAACACACGGCGCAGTGGACCGAACACATGCAGAACAACTCGTGCATGAAACTGACTTCATTACATGTGAAATGGATTTGATGAGCAGAAACTTCTACAAGCAATCAGAAGGTTGGAACGACCTTTAACCCTGCTCTTTATCCTGCTCATTTAAACCTCTGACTACAATGTCTAACAAGCTTTTAATTCTGTTTACATCACAACAATCTGTCAGCAATTGCCAGTTTTACCACAACTTCCTGTTCTTCCCTGCGGTCAGTTACAGACAGCTAGGTTCCAAAGTAACAGCAGTTGCTTCTGACCATTACACAGCACTGGAGACTCCTTCCTTACACCTTACACATGTTTATACAGAGCGGGATGTCATACATGTCCCTGTGAATCAGCTGTTACTATGGAAACGATAACGTGATAGAAGGAGCGCAGTGATGTTAATGTAGACCTGTGCTACAGTCAGAGCTGATTATAGAGAATAAATCAACACCTTCTGCACTTTCTGACCAATCAGAATCCAGAATACTACAGCATGGTGGTGCTGGTGGTGGTGGTGGTGGTGCTGGTGGTGGTTCTGGTGGTGCTGGTAGAATGTCCTGAGTTCAGTCACGCAGATTGTATTGTAGAATAAACTCTAAACTCATGAGGAATCTTTCAGCTCCACTGAGTCTGATGCTTAAACCAATGCAAAGCTCTCTCACTTTGTCCCCCTCTGTCTTACTCCCCTTCCCTCTCTCTCCATCTCTCCCTCCTTCCTTCTCTTCCTGTCTCCCTCTCTCTCTCTTTTTCTCACTCTCCTTCCCTCTCTCTCCATCTCTCTCTCTCTAACCTCTCTCTCTCCCTTTCTCCATCCTCTTTCTCTCTCTCTCTCTCTCTCTCTCTCTCTCTCTCTCTCTCTCTCTCTCTCTCTCTCTCTCTCTGCTTCTTGCTGTGAACATCGACCAAAAACCCCATTACGCAGCTCCAGCTGAGGCTCGTCCTGCTCAGGTGGCTCAAATTACATACGCATAAAATTACTACACGCGACCTGTAGGGGCATCATTACACACTGTAACCCACAGCTGTCTATTGTGTTACACCGCTATTAGGAATACTGCCGCTCTTCCTGTGCTACGTGATGTTTTCATCTGCTCTCATTGTTTTGGTGCATAGATATGGATGGTATAAGTGGATTTTTTACACAGATTGAACGATTGCGTGAGTAAACAGAGCTACAGATGTATAAAACACAGCCTCCTCCCTGCAGCTGCGTCCCAAAGTGCTCTGAAGAAGCCGCTGTGGACTGTTGAGTCATTTTGGCAGGTTTTGTTTTTGGAGAGAGGAACAACAAACCAGATCAATTTATTAGGTTTACCAAGCCAAGCGTGGAATCAGCACTTCCCGAACAAAAGCCGTGAGAGAGAGAAAGTGAGAGAGTGTATAAGAGGAGCTTATATAAAAGTTTGCAAAGCTATCAATCAGGATCGTTTACAGATGTAGCGTATATCTCACCGTAAAGAAATTTTAAGGTTCCTCGGGTTAAAGGAACCTGAGACACCAGTACTTATGCTCTGGAATAGGAAGGCTAAAACTTGTGTCTATGTTCTAAAGGTGTAATGTTTATCACCTGAGTGTAGATTATCACCACATTCAGAATTCTGATGATCTTCCCGCAGATTCGATGAAAGGCAAGTTGTGTGACGTCATCACAACACACACAACACACACAACACATGTGGAACCAGAGTACAGATCTCAGAAGAGAAGAAGAACCCACTGCTTGTGATTACTCAGCAGTTCAAGTATCTGCATCACAAATCGCAAATCACGAAGATTTCGCCACTTTTTACACAGAGAAGATTGAGAGGATCTGCCAGACCTTCACGTCTCCCCCAACTTCACCTACATCACACAGTCAGCACTCCACTACTCGGAAGAGCAGCAGAAGAGGTTTTGCAAATTATTCGGTCCTGCAATCCTACCACCTGCACAAAGGATCCAATCCCTTCAGCTATGCTCCAGACCATCTCACCTGACCTCCTACCCTTCATCACCACAGTCATCAATGGATCCTTAACATCTGGTCATGTTCCAACTGTCTTTAAGAAAGCCAGGGTCATCCCCATCCTGAAGAAACCTGCTCTGGATCCCTCAGACATCAGCAACTACAGACCGGTATCACTTCTCTCATTCCTTTCAAAAATTCTGTTGTGTTGTTTGTAATCAGCTGTCTGACTATCTCCTGCAAAATAACCTCCATGACCCCAACCAGTCTGGCTTCAAAGCAGCACATTCCACAGAGACTGCCCTTTTGGCAGTCACTGAGAAACTACATGCTGCTAGATCAGCCAAACTGTCATCGGTCTTCATCCTCCTCGACCTGTCTGCAGCATTTGACACAGTAAACCACAAGACTCTCTTGTCCACCCTCAGGAGTCTTGGAATTTGTGGAACAGCATGGGAATGGTTTGCTTCCTACCTGGATGGTCGCTCATATCAAGTAACATGGAAGGGATTGACATCTGCTCCACGCAGACTCTCTACTGGTGTCCCACAAGGCTCAGTACTTGGTCCTCTCCTTTTCTCCCTCTATACTCACTCTCTTGGCAAAGTTATATCCTCACATGGATTTTCATACCACTGCTATGCCGATGACACCCAACTTATCTTCTCCTTCCCTCCCTCAGATACCATGGCTTCTGCTCGGATCTCAGCGTGTCTGGTGGACATTTCATCTTGGATGACGGCTCATCAGCTGAAACTCAATCCCAACAAAACTGAGCTGCTGGTCATCCCAGGTGATCCATCACCAGCCCAAGACCTTGCGATATCTCTTAGCAACTCCATGACTTCCCCTTCAGCCACTGCTCGCAACCTTGGAGTAACCATGGACAATCAACTGTCCTTTTTCTCCCATGTCACTAATGTGACACGCTCATGTCGGTTTCTTCTGTACAACATCAGAAGGATTCGGCCATTTCTATCCACACAGGCTACTCAGGTGCTTGTTCGAGTCTCTGGTCATCTCGAGATTGGACTACTGCAACTCTCTTCTGGCAGGTCTACCTCTGAACGCAATTCGCCCACTGCAAATGATCCAAAATGCAGCTGCACCACTTGTTTTCAACCTGCCCAAGTTCTCCCACACCACCCCACTGCTGCGTTCCCTCCACTGGCTTCCGGTAGCTGCACGCATCAGATTCAAAACACTAATGCTTGCCTACAAAGCCAAGAATGGACCAGCGCCATCTTACCTCAAAGCTCTTGTCACTCCTCGCACTGCACCTCGCTCACTCAGATCCGCTAGCACTGCTCGACTGGTCCCACCATCTCTCAGGGAAAAAGGTAGGTATACATCTAGACTCTTCTCTGTTCTGGCACCGAGGCGGTGGAACGAACTTCCCCTAGGTATCCGTACGGCTGAGTCTCTGACCGTCTTCAAACGGCAACTGAAGACTTACCTCTTCCTGAAGTACTTACACTAGCTCTTATTTTCCCTGTTTATGTATTATGTTGCAAAGTTTAAAAAAAAAAAAATCCACCTCAGTGTTAGGTTAATGCTATCCCAAGTGTGTGTCTTATTGAACCAGTGTTAATGTATTCAGTGACTGAGAACTAAAGCACTTTTGTACGTCGCTCTGGATAAGAGTGTCTGCCAAATGCCAGAAATGTAAATGTAAATGTAACACAATTTAACTATAATATACTGTAACTGTAACACAATATAACTGTAACACACTAACTGTAACACACTAACACACTGTAACAGTAACACAATGTAACTGTAATACACTAACACACTGTAACACACTGTAACTGTAACACACTGTAACACACTGTAAGACACTTTTCCACACTGGAAATGTTTTCAGATGAATCGGTTGCACATGCTCCATCCTGCTGCTGAAAAGTGTGTGCAGGATGGAGTGTCAGGCTCGGACAGATGTGGGCTCGGCTCTCAGCATGCGTGAAACCGTATCTTCTCTCTGAAAGGTCCTGCATGACCTCCAGGTCGCCGTTTTTGATGGGTTCTCCGGTTTCTCCAGGGCCTCCGGTTCTGTTACAAGCCACTACACGACCACAGGATGACAACACACTCCACTGAGGCCAGCCTGCACACACTCTCAGTGCTGTGAGATCATCAGCACCATCAGCATCAGCAGCATCATCATCATCATCATCAGAAATGCACGTGAGCGTGGATGTGCTCCACAACAACACAACACAACAACACCAGTGCAAACACACACACACATCTACAAACGTGTGCATCAATCAAACGCTGGGAGAAAGAGGCAATGAACATGCATGATGATGTCATTCAATCCCATACCTGCCCACACACACACACACACACACACACACACACACTCCTGCACCTGCATGAACGATCCCCTGTAGAAGCAGCAGGCGGCTGCAGACAGCGCGCTCCACAGACTGCATCTCTCCGTCATGCTTCCTCTTTTCCTCCTCCTGTCTCCCTCTATCCAGTTCTCTTTTGTGTCTCAGGGTCCACTAGAAGGTCCGGGTCATGCCCCTTGTCCACACATGCACACACTCACACACTCAGGATACGTACGAGAGTGTGTGAGCACAGAGCCGGCAAACGGCTGCTACTGCTCTCTCTTTCTGCCTCACACTCTGACTGTCTCTGCTTCAGAGAGCTGGCAGGGATTACCTCATCGCTCTCGGACGAAAGGAGGAGGTGGGGAAGAGAGAGAGAGAGAGAGAGAGAGCGAGAGCGAGAGAGAGAGAGAGAGAGAGAGAGAGGGAGAGAGAGAGAGAGTGAGAGAATGAGGGTGGAGAGAACGGGGGAGGGAGTGAAAGAGGAAAGCCAGAGAGATGCTAGAGCAGCCACTGAGACCCCACCCACTCCGTGCTCTACACCCTCCTCCAGGGTTTCAAACAATACTGAGAGAGAGAGAGAGAGAGAGTGAGAGAGAGAGAGAGAGAGAGAGAGAGAGAGAGAGAATGCCCCTCATGCATTCAGCACCTTCTGAAAAGAATTTTTCCTTTTATTCCTTTCTAAAAGAAAGCAAAGTAGGGTGGGCTTAAGTGGGGGAGGACAGAGCCAGGTCTTTATACACTGAGTTCACATACACACACACACACACACACACACACACACACACACACACTGTACAGCATAAGCTGAGTATGCAATGCAATGTGCTCTATGTTTGTCTTCCAGGAACATAACAGAACTGCTTTAACGAGCTCCACAAGCTACCACTCTGCTCAGCTCTGCTCCTGCTCAGGTTCCCATCACAGCGCCC
Source organism: Hemibagrus guttatus (assembly GCA_033459395.1). Classification (NCBI taxonomy): domain Eukaryota; kingdom Metazoa; phylum Chordata; class Actinopteri; order Siluriformes; family Bagridae; genus Hemibagrus; species Hemibagrus guttatus. The sequence goes on along the minus strand of JAUCMX010000015.1, from coordinate 23,638,014 downwards.
CCTGTGGACTGTAATGGTACTGCAGCACAAAAAGTGCACACTTAAATATTGCAAAAACAAAAATGTTTAAAATACATGCGTGTACTTCACAAACTACTCCACCTCGCTGCTGAAGGCGTTCATTAGTTTTGCATGTTTAGAATGCATGTTTATAGCTGCTATAACAGAAGTGATGAAATGTATTTGAAAAATGTCGGTGTCTGAGTCTGTATTCACGTCCAATGAGGCAATGAACTCAGGTAGCTAAAGCTAACCTTCTTATTTCCTTTCTTAAGATTTTTATATATGGATTTAAAGACACGCCCTCTTTTCCATATATGGTCATTAAAGAGCTGATATTAATATTTTGTACAGATCTAATTCTCTGGGCTGATGGAAGATGAGTGTTAGCATGTCTGCGCTTCTTTAGGTATGATGCTAATCCTGTGGTCATGTGTTTTATGTAACACACTGATCCTTTGTCGTGTGTGTGTGTGTGTGTGTGTGTGTGTGTGTGTGTTTTGTCTATCCAAAAGATCTGATCTGATAGTGTCCATTCTTCTAATATTCACCTGCATGCTTTAATACCCCCTCCCCTCCCTCGTCCTCCTCCTCCTCCTCCTCCTCCTCCACCCCCCTCTCTTTTGACCTTCTTCTACCCTCCTGTCCTACTTCTCAGCGTCTGTTTGTTCTTTTTCTCTCTCCCCCTTTATCCCTCCCTCTCTCCCAGACACAGATCCATATTTCTGAGCATGACTCTATCCCTCCTCACTCCTTCAATCAATCCCTCTCCCTCTTTCCCTCTTTTCTCTCTCTCTCTCTCTTTCTCTCTCTCTCTCTCTCTCTCTCTCCGTGTTAAACATTAATTACGTTGACCGCATCCCGAAGGCTGGAACCGGGAGACGAGAGGAGAGCTTGTGAGTCGTGTGTGGTGATGAATCTCTCTCTCTCGCTCTCTCTCTCGCTCTCTCTCTCTCTCTCTCTCTCTCTCTCTCTCTCTCTCTCTCTCTCACACCTTCCCATTCTTTCCCTAACATTAACCAGACTCCATCCTGAACAGAATTCTGGGTAATGGAGTTCTTTTTTTGCTTCCTCTTGCTCTTGTCCAGTTTGAGGTCTGATGAGGAAACATCTGTGTTTGATCCTCTGAAATAAATCCAAGTCATTATACAGACCTGAGCAATGTTTCAGGCCATGTTGAGGAATAAAACACTGTGTGTGTGTGTTTGTGTGTTTGTGTGTGAGTGTGTTTGTGTGTGTGTGTGTGTGTTTGTTGGAAGGGGGGTTGTCTTGGACATTCACTAGGCTGTATGCCAGAAGCACATTAATTAGCTTCACATAAACCAAACCTCCCCATTTATACCATTACACACTTATCTCCGCATCCCATCTCTCTCTCTCTCTCTCTCTCTCTCTCTCTTTCTCTCTCTCTCTCCCCTCTCTTTCTCTCTCTCTCCTCAGAGCCAGACCCATTACCCACCAGGATCCATCCATTTCCTTCCATCTGACAACAAATCTATCTATACATACACACTTACACAACAATATCCTGTATGAAGATCCTGTTTCACTGAACCGCTGATGTGTTCCTTTCATACTGCTGTCATATCAATCTCTCTCTCTCTCTCTCTCTCTCTCTCTCTCTCTCTCTCTCTCCCATTCTCTCTCTCTGTCTCCCTGTCTCTCTCTCTGTCTCCCTCACACTCTTTCTCCTTCTATGTTCCTCTCTCTCTGTCTCTCTCTCTCTCTCTCTCTCTCTCTCTCTTTTGTCTCTCTCTGTCTCTCTCTCTCTCTCTGTTCTTCTTTGTCACTCGTTCTCCCTCCCCGTCCTACATCTCTCACTCTCTCCATCACGTCGGCGCTGTTTACATTTCCATCTCATTGTCCCTTTTGCACCTTTCCCTCCTCTAAGCGACTGACGCTGATGACATCATCACCACGTGCACATTCTTTACTCTGGCTACGAACAAATTTATTCATAAATTCAACATTCATACTCCTCCATCCTCAGGAGCGTTTACACCAGAGACGAGGGTCTTATGAAAATCAGGAAATTTGTGGAAAAGCGTTCGTACCTAGCTGTTCAAGCAGAACAAAAATAATGGCACAAAAAGGGGAGGAGTTAGCATGTGTCTGTGTTAGCTGATGCTGTACACTGCAGTACTGAAGCGTGTGAGTTTTGTGGGCGTGGCTAAACGTAATAATCTTTAAAAGTCATTTCGTTCTACAAAAGGCTCCTGATCTTATTAACTGTTTGAAAGCCTTGCATTTGTTGACAACTTTAAACCCAAAAAATTTTTCTCTTTCATGAGCTTCTTCAAAAGGTTCCAGGACTCTTTCATGAGCTTCTTCAAAAAGGGTTTCCCGAACTCTTTCATGAGCTTCTTCAGAAGGTTCCAGAACTCTTTCATGAGCTTCTTCAAAAGGTTCCAGAACTCTTTCATGAGCTTTTTCAAAAAGGGTTCCCAAAATCTTTCATGAGCTTCTTCAGAAGGTTCCAGAACTCTTTCATGAGCTTCTTCAAAAGGTTCCAGGACTCTTTCATGAGCTTCTTCAGAAGGTTCCAGGGCTCTTTCATGAGCTTCTTCAGAAGGTTCCAGGACTCTTTCATGAGCTTCTTCAGAAGGTTCCAGGACTCTTTCAGAAGGTTCTTCAGAAGGTTCCAGGACTCTTTCATGAGCTTCTTCAGAAGGTTTCAGGACTCTTTCATGAGCTTCTTCAGAAGGTTTCAGGACTCTTTCATGAGCTTCTTCAAAAAGTTCTGGTACTCTTTCATGAGCTTCTTCAAAAGGGTTTCCCGAAATCTTTCATGAGCTTCTTCAAAAAGGGTTTCCCGAACTCTTTCAGAAGGTTCTTCAGAAGGTTCCAGGACTCTTTCATGAGCTTCTTCAGAAGGTTTCAGGACTCTTTCATGAGCTTCTTTAGAAGGTTTCAGGACTCTTTCATGAGCTTCTTCAAAAGGTTCCAGAACTCTTTCATGAGCTTCTTCAAAAAAGGGTTTCCCGAACTCTTTCAGAAGTTTCTTCAGAAGGTTTCAGGACTCGTTACATGTGTAAAAGGTTCAGAGAAACTGTATATTTCTCAGAATATTCTAGAAATCTTTTCCCAAAGATCTTTAGTACTTCAATAGCCTTTTTTGATTTTCTTTAAAAACTTTCTTCAGAGGTTCTTTTAGAATTTTTTAGTATTTCTATTCCAAGGGTTTGGAAATTTGTTTAAAAGGTTGAAATTAATAATGTCCAGTACAGTAAACTCCACCTGAACAACTGAAAAAGTTCCTAGAATTAAAATCAGCCTAATCTCATAGAGTACCAGAAGTGGGAGTTTGGTCTCAGGACAGTGGCTCATATATCTCCTGTAGCTGCTTTTCCAGAAAGTTCCAGTACTTTGTTTGAGTAGGGATAAAATGCTAATGTGGTTCCTCGAATCCTGCAGCACACAGCATCAGGAGTGTTTGTAGCGTCCTGCTGCGCTGCTGCCATTCAGAGAAACTCCTCTCACTGTAAAGCACACAGGCCGCATCCTCAACTCCATGTAGCGCCATTAAAGTTTTACACGGGTGAGGAAAAGAAGACAGCGAGAGAGAGAAAGAGAGAGAGAGAGAGAGAGAGAGAGAGAGAGAGTAGTAGTAGTAGAGATGAAGGAGAAAGGAGAGAATGAGACACATTGAAGATGGAAGAACTATAAAAAACAGCACATCAAAACACTAGAGAAATAAACCGCCGTAAATTGCTAAAATGGCTAATCAATTATAGCTCAGTCACGTGACCTTATTCATCATTAATAACGTTCCCTGTTCTGAAGACTCTCCTATAGAAGACACGAGTTTAATCCAAAATGTGTAAATATGTGTAAAAGAATAAAATATTGTGCAACGTGTGAGTCTCGTGCTTTCTTTGTGTGTGTGTGTGTGTGTGTGTGTGTGTGTTGATGTGCAGGTATAAGTCATGATAACACCTGACACGCGCATAACGGCATCATAGAAAATATGTTTGTTGCACCATCTAGTGGCCAAATGCTGCATTACAGCTAAATTCACAGGGGGAATTAATTACCTAAACAGCCCTGTAAATGTCTTAAGACAGCAAAACTATTAAAGTGCAGTTCATCAGCAGCCAAAAAAGACCCAGGTGGATTTTTATGACATTCCTAAATGCTGCCTTTAGCATAATGATGATGATAATTTGATAATTAAAATGCTGAATTAAAAACCAGTGACTTTTGGGGAAAAACACTGAGTCAAATGAAGAAAACACAAACCCACACCTCATACACCCCCCCCCCCACACACACACTCACCACAGTGATGTGATGTGATACAAAAATATTACATGTACATAATGAGAAATTATAATTGTATGACTAATGATTCAGGCTGGTAAAGTAACAAGCACAGGATCAAAATATTTCACATTTCGTGCATGAAAAAGATTGAAGAGTTCTCAAAGGTTTTTAGAATAAAACATTAAGGCAAAATCACTCTCAGGACTCAAAGGCACCAGTGTGTACAGTCTGTGTTTCACCAGAGAAGATCATCACAATATTTTAAAACATATAAAACACAGTTAGAACTGATATAACTCTGAATTGTTTTTTACTATTAATATCCTTAAACTACACTGTCTAATGATTTTGATAGGTAATGTTTCACTAGTATGGCTGAATAGATAAAAAAAACAAATTGAAGGAATACAACAGACAGACAGACAGACAGACAGACGTCTTACCTCTACATACTCTCCTTCACTGTCTGTTGTTCTCTTTTGACTGAGAAGAGAAATAAATAATCTTCAGGATTTTCACACACACAGAAGATACAACCTAAAAATACAATCTGAAAATTTAATACTATTCAATTCAAATCAATTCAGTTTTATTTGTATTTTAATATTGAACATTTTGCAAAGCGGCTTTAAAGTAATTTATAAATTCAGGATATAAATATATATATTATTTTAATATATAATAATAATATATATAATAATAGTAAATAATTTACTAGACTAAAGTTAAATGTTATTGTTTCCTTTTAGCAGGACTCAGTAGTGCACTGTGTTGGTATCTGGCGCCCTCTGGAGGACATGACGTGTAATAGCATGTCATGTCGTTTAATCGTCAGATATAAATTCCTCGTTTTAATACGGATATTAAAACAATCATTTAAAAAAATCAAAAGCTATTGATACAACACTGCTGCTTTGTGGAGTGTGTAGTAGTTTGTCGTGTAAACATACAGTAAGTGAAGTGTAATTTCCAGCACGATAAACTTAAATAAACCTCTGCGGTATCCCACAATGCAATGCGGCCATTTAAGTGCACGTAGGTTTTCCGCAACACAAGCTAACTTTGGCTAACTTTCACTTCCTCACAGGAGGCTAATCTGGCTCGGTTACTATGGCAACGTGCACTTTTGGATATAAGCGTCTAATCTCAGCTCAGCAGGAAGTTTTATTCCTCTTTTACCCCAACAAAAATAAAAGTGTGCTAAATAAACCATCTTCCTGTCACCAGCGTCTCTTTTTTTTCTCCATCAGAGCTTTCTGTTATAGAAAATGAATCAACATCTTCTGACCAACGAGAGTGCAGAATTCATAACAACGTTGCGCTATGCGGTGTGTAACTTTACTGGGTGTGAACGGCGTCTTACCGTTCAGCATCTGGACTTGTTTTTCTTTCCTCTTCCTGATGTCCAGTGAGGTTGGAAGTCTTCTCCTCCTGCAGCTCCGCAGAGATCTTTACAGGCAGACTGCCCTTCCTCGGCAGCGCTGGTTTCTTCGGGAGAGCTTCCGGAGGTGGAGCTGGATTTTCTTTGGGTTTTGAAGACGTCTTGTCCGGTTCTTTCTGTATCTTCTCGGTGCTCAGGGCTTCAGCTTCTCTCTTGGTCTCAGCTTTCTGGGGTTCCTGTGTGAGCTTGCTGTCCACGTGCTTCTCCTGCAGGCTGGAGAGCGCTTGGCTGTTGAGAACGCTGAGGAGAGGCGACTCGATCACGTGGTCTGAACATCTCATGCTCTGACTCCGGTTCAAGTTGGTGCTCTTGGTCTTGGTTTTAGTTTTTAAACTCTTGGTTTCCTGACCTTTAGCTTTGGCGCTCTTATCTTTCTTTTTCTGAGGGCGAGGCATGGTGCCCATGTGGGTGTACATCTCACTGGAGCGGGCGTAGCTCGGGCAGCGAGGACGCATGTCGTCATCGTCCACTGACCTCTGCTCATACTTGGTGGATGCTTCCTTCCCTGTGTCCGACTTGCGACGAAAAGAAAGATTACCCAGACTCCCGAACCACTTAAAACCTGGTGACAAGCGGAGAAAGAACATTTTAATTACACACACACACACACACACACACACACACACACACACACATTTTAACAAAAAACACTGATGAGCTCGAAATCCTCCCTTGAGACGCATCCATTATTCTTCAAATCGCAGGTTTATATTATAACGCGTTATGGTTTCTATAGCAATGGCTGGTTCTCAGGGACGTGTTCAGCAGATGATCGACTAATAAACCGATTTTAAAATCCATCTCGGTGATCTGGAGTTCCTAATGTGTGGACGGAGTCTCCAGTGTCAGAGCTTCGTAAGAGTCAGCGGTAAAGCTGGAGGTTTTCAGGGACGAGGCAATCAAATAAACGCCAAATAAAGCTACAAACCAGCAGCACTGCGATTTGATCAGTGTGAATAGGAGTGTGTAACATTTTCAATTATTGTGATATAAAACCTAAACTAAACAAAACTAGACTTAAAACAGTTTATAACATAAGACGATAATAATCAGAGTATAAAATCATCTGCTTCCTTTTCTGTACAGCTCTTAGGACTTCAATAAATACATAAATAAGTAAAAATGAATAAATAAATAATAGGAGACAGAGTGTTACTGACCCACAACAAGCACACTTCATATTCTTTTTTATTAATCAATTTATTAACTGTTTATTTCATATTTTCCTTTATAAGATAATAATCTACCAAAATATATAAATATACCAGAATTTGACTAAAAGGATTCACTTAAGTGTGTATGAAGTGTGTATGAAGTGTGTATTAAATGTATAAGTGTGTATTAAGTGTGTTAGTGTGTATTAAATTTGTATGAATTGTGTAAGTGTGTATTTAGTGTGCATTAAGTGTGTTAGTGTGTATTAAATGTGTATGAAGTGTGTAAGTGTGTATTAAGTGTGTTAGTGTGTATGAAGTGTGTATTAAGTGTGTTAGTGTGTATGAAGTGTGTATGAAGTGTGTAAGTGTGTATTAAGTGTGTTAGTGTGTATGAAGTGTGTATTAAGTGTGTTAGTGTGTATGAAGTGTGTATGAAGTGTGTATTAAGTGTGTAAGTGTGTATTAAGTGTGTATTAAGTGTGTAAGTGTGAATTAAGTGTGTAAGTGTGTATTAAGTGTGTAAGTGTGTATTAAGTGTGTATTAAGTGTGTAAGTGTGTATTAAGTGTGTAAGTATGTATTAAGTGTGTAAGTGTGTATTAAGTGTGTAAGTGTGTATTAAGTGTGTAAATGTGTATTAAGTGTGTAAGTGTGTATTAAGTGTGTAAGTGTGTATTAAGTGTGTAAGTGTGTATTAAGTGTGTAAATGTGTATTAAGTGTGTAAGTGTGTATTAAGTGTGTATTAAGTGTGTAAGTGTGTATTAAGTGTGTAAGTGTGTAAGTGTGTATTAAGTGTGTAAGTGTGTATTAAGTGTGTATTAAGTGTGTAAGTGTGTATTAAGTGTGTAAGTGTGTATTAAGTGTGTATTAAGTGTGTAAGTGTGTATTAAGTGTGTAAGTGTGTATTAAGTGTGTAAGTTTGTATTAAGTGTGTAAGTGTGTATTAAGTGTGTAAGTGTGTATTAAGTGTGTAAGTTTGTATTAAGTGTGTAAGTGTGTATTAAGTGTGTAAGTGTGTATTAAGTGTGTAAGTTTGTATTAAGTGTGTAAGTGTGTATTAAGTGTGTAAGCGTGTAAGTGTGTATTAAGTGTGTAAGTGTGTATTAAGTGTGTAAGTGTGTAAGTGTGTATTAAGTGTGTAAGTGTGTATTAAGTGTGTAAGTGTGTATTAAGTGTGTAAGCGTGTAAGTGTGTATTAAGTGTGTAAGTGTGTATTAAGTGTGTAAGTGTGTATTAAGTGTGTATTAAGTGTATATGAAGTGTGAATTAAGTGTGTATTAAGTGTGTATTAAGTGTATAAGTGTGTATTAAGTGTATATTAAGTGTGTATTAAGTATGTATTAAGTGTATAAGTGTATATTAAGTGTGTATTAAGTGTGTAAGTGTGTATTAAGTGTGTAAGTGTGTATTAAGTGTATATTAAGTGTGTAAGTGTGTATTAAGTATGTAAGTGTGTATTAAGTGTGTAAGTGTGTATTAAGTGTGTATTAAGTGTGTAAGTGTATATTAAGTGTGTAAGTGTGTAAGTGTGTATTAAGTATGTAAGTGTGTATTAAGTATGTAAGTGTGTATTAAGTGTGTAAGTGTGTATTAAGTGTGTATTAAGTGTGTAAGTGTGTATTAAGTGTGTAAGTGTGTAAGTGTGTATTAAGTGTGTAAGTGTATATTAAGTGTGTATTAAGTGTGTAAGTGTGTATTAAGTGTGTAAGTGTATATTAAGTGTGTAAGTGTGTATTAAGTGTGTATTAAGTGTGTAAGTGTGTATTAAGTGTGTATTAAGTGTATAAGTGTGTATTAAGTGTGTAGTAAGTGTATAAGTGTATATTAAGTGTGTATTAAGTGTATAAGTGTGTATTAAATGTGTATTAAGTGTGTAAGTGTGTATTAAGTGCATATTAAGTGTGTAAGTGTGTATTAAGTGTGTAAGTTTGTATTAAGTGTATAAGTGTGTATTAAATGTGTATTAAGTGTGTAAGTGTGTATTAAGTGCATATTAAGTGTGTAAGTGTGTATTAAGTGTGTAAGTGTGTATTAAGTATGTAAGTGTGTAAGTGTGTATTAAGTGTGTAAGTGTGTATTAAGTGTGTAAGTGTGTAAGTGTGTATTAAGTGTGTAAGTGTGTATTAAGTATGTAAGTGTGTATTAAGTGTGTAAGAGTGTATTAAGTGTGTAAGTGTGTATTAAGTGTGTAAGTGTGTATTAAGTGTGTATTAAGTGTGTAAGTGTGTATTAAGTGTGTAAGTATGTATTAAGTGTGTAAGTGTGTATTAAGTGTGTAAGTGTGTATTAAGTGTGTAAATGTGTATTAAGTGTGTAAGTGTGTATTAAGTGTGTAAGTGTGTATTAAGTGTGTAAGTGTGTATTAAGTGTGTAAATGTGTATTAAGTGTGTAAGTGTGTATTAAGTGTGTATTAAGTGTGTAAGTGTGTATTAAGTGTGTAAGTGTGTAAGTGTGTATTAAGTGTGTAAGTGTGTATTAAGTGTGTATTAAGTGTGTAAGTGTGTATTAAGTGTGTAAGTGTGTATTAAGTGTGTATTAAGTGTGTAAGTGTGTATTAAGTGTGTAAGTTTGTATTAAGTGTGTAAGTGTGTATTAAGTGTGTAAGTGTGTATTAAGTGTGTAAGTTTGTATTAAGTGTGTAAGTGTGTATTAAGTGTGTAAGTGTGTATTAAGTGTGTAAGTTTGTATTAAGTGTGTAAGTGTGTATTAAGTGTGTAAGCGTGTAAGTGTGTATTAAGTGTGTAAGTGTGTATTAAGTGTGTAAGTGTGTAAGTGTGTATTAAGTGTGTAAGTGTGTATTAAGTGTGTAAGTGTGTATTAAGTGTGTAAGCGTGTAAGTGTGTATTAAGTGTGTAAGTGTGTATTAAGTGTGTAAGTGTGTAAGTGTGTATTAAGTGTGTAAGTGTGTATTAAGTGTGTAAGTTTGTATTAAGTGTGTAAGTGTGTATTAAGTGTGTAAGTTTGTATTAAGTGTGTAAGTGTGTATTAAGTGTGTAAGCGTGTAAGTGTGTATTAAGTGTGTAAGTGTGTATTAAGTGTGTAAGTGTGTATTAAGTGTGTAAGTGTGTAAGTGTGTATTAAGTGTGTAAGTGTGTATTAAGTGTGTAAGTTTGTATTAAGTGTGTAAGTGTGTATTAAGTGTGTAAGTGTGTATTAAGTGTGTAAGTTTGTATTAAGTGTGTAAGTGTGTATTAAGTGTGTAAGTGTGTATTAAGTGTGTAAGTGTGTATTAAGTGTGTAAGTTTGTATTAAGTGTGTAAGTGTGTATTAAGTGTGTAAGCGTGTAAGTGTGTATTAAGTGTGTAAGTGTGTATTAAGTGTGTAAGTGTGTAAGTGTGTATTAAGTGTGTAAGTGTGTATTAAGTGTGTAAGTGTGTATTAAGTGTGTAAGCGTGTATTAAGTGTGTAAGTTTGTATTAAGTGTGTAAGTGTGTATTAAGTGTGTAAGTGTGTATTAAGTGTGTAAGTGTGTAAGTGTGTATTAAGTGTGTAAGTTTGTATTAAGTGTGTAAGTGTGTAAGTGTGTATTAAGTGTGTAAGTGTGTATTAAGTGTGTAAGTGTGTAAGTGTGTATTAAGTGTGTAAGTTTGTATTAAGTGTGTAAGTGTGTAAGTGTGTATTAAGTGTGTAAGTTTGTATTAAGTGTGTAAGTGTGTATTAAGTGTGTAAGCGTGTAAGTGTGTATTAAGTGTGTAAGTGTGTATTAAGTGTGTAAGTGTGTAAGTGTGTATTAAGTGTGTAAGTGTGTATTAAGTGTGTAAGCGTGTATTAAGTGTGTAAGTTTGTATTAAGTGTGTAAGTGTGTATTAAGTGTGTAAGTTTGTATTAAGTGTGTAAGTGTGTATTAAGTGTGTAAGTGTGTATTAAGTGTGTAAGTGTGTAAGTGTGTATTAAGTGTGTAAGTTTGTATTAAGTGTGTAAGTGTGTAAGTGTGTATTAAGTGTGTAAGTGTGTATTAAGTGTGTAAGTGTGTAAGTGTGTATTAAGTGTGTAAGTTTGTATTAAGTGTGTAAGTGTGTAAGTGTGTATTAAGTGTGTAAGTTTGTATTAAGTGTGTAAGTGTGTATTAAGTGTGTAAGCGTGTAAGTGTGTATTAAGTGTGTAAGTGTGTATTAAGTGTGTAAGTGTGTAAGTGTGTATTAAGTGTGTAAGTGTGTATTAAGTGTGTAAGTGTGTATTAAGTGTGTAAGTGTGTAAGTGTGTAAGTGTGTATTAAGTGTGTAAGTGTGTATTAAGTGTGTAAGTGTGTATTAAGTGTGT
>JAUCMX010000015.1:23596892-23621892 GCA_033459395.1 Hemibagrus guttatus | reverse complement strand
AATGACTTGGAGGGGTGTCCCAAAACTTTTGGCAATATAGTGTATGCTAAATTAATCAAACAAACATCAACAAATGTATAGAAACATGATATACAAGATGCTAAAGATGCTGAAGTACATTTTGAAGTTTAGGTGAAGGTTCGACAGAATCAATCTATTGAAGTTTAACTGAAAAGATCCACTGGCTGTGAAGTTACAGCTACGAACACAAGTGAAATTCTTTTCTTCACATATCCCAGCTTTGGAAGTTGGGGTCAGAGCACAGGGTCAGTTGTGACACAGTGCCCCTGGAACAGAGAGGGTTAAGGGCCTTGCTCAGGGGCCCAACAGTGGCAGTGTGGTGGTGCTGGGGCTTGAACCCTGACCTTCTGATGAACAACCCAGAGCGTTAATGACTTGAGCTTCCACTGTCCCAGAGCAGAGCAGAGCAGAATGTAATAATAATAATAATAATAATAATAATAATAATAATAATAATAATAATAATAATAATAAAGCAGCATCAGAAGTTCAACATGTCCTTGATGTTAAGAAGAAGAAGTCTTTATTATCAGCAGCACAATGGAATTCTTTTCTTCACATATCCCAGCTGAAGAAGTTGGGGTCAGAGCTCAGGGGCAGTTATGATACAGCGCCCCCTGGAGCCACGAGGGTTACGGGCCTTGCTCAATTGCCCAGCAGTGGCAGCTTATCAGTGGCTTGAGCCCTGAAGATATTCTGATCTTCAAGACAGAACCTTAACCACTTGAGACACCACTGCCCACCATTAGAAACCATAATATTCATCTGAAATGGTATTTGACCTTTTGGTAAATGCTTCCATTAATGATGTAATGATTGAAAATTAACCTCTACACACACACACACACACACACACACACACACACACACACACGAATAATTCAGGGATGACAAGAACAGCAGTCAAAGGCCAAAATGCAGAACAGGTACCTTTCGTGACGATGTGCTCAGGTGATGTCACTTTGTGGTTAGTGACTTCCTCCTCCCCGTGTAGGTGTGGATATCAGCACTACCGCCTTTTACAAGCAAACAGGGAAGCCCAAACAAATTTATTTTGTAGCTTTCGTTAATTTTCTGTATTCCAACTCGACATTTTTCCCGTGAAATGCGGCATTTTCTGCTCATGTTGTTTAATCTAAACCGTTGTGTTGATTGTTTAGAGCTATCCAATAGAAGGCATCTAAATTGATCACACCAAGTGCCAAGCAGCCAATCAGCAGTTTAATTAAATCAACTCGTGTTAGTGAAGTTCTCACTCTCTCTCTCCCTCTCTCTCTCTCCCTCCCTCTCACTCTCTCTCTCTCTCTCTCTCTCTCTCTCTCTTTAACAATACAGCAACCAAAAATAATCATAACAATGGAGCTAAAAATGAATCAAAGAGAAGAGAGAGAATGAAAGAGGATAAAAGTGTGAGGATGAGAGAAATCTTCGACACCTGGAGCTTCAGGTAGCTCATCTCTCTCTCCTCTCCTCAGCTCTGAGTGTAAGTGTTAAACCTCTCACAGCAAAGCAACTTTCATCATTTAATACCTTTCAGTATTAAGAAAGTTCACCGGATGAGTGAGTCACGTGACTAACTGTGTTGTTATGAATGATCTGCTGTGTAGACAGTAGATGGTGCTGGAGGTGATGAGTGGATGGAACTGGAGTGTGATGATGCTGGGGGGATGTTCGATGAGGGCTGGAGATGTCGAGGTGATGCTGGAGGTGTGTCATGTGTTCTGGAGGTGTGATGGTGCTGGAGGTGTGTATGGTTCTGGAGAGTGATGATGCGAATTTCTGGAGGTTATGATACTGGGGGTCTGGAGATGTGATGGTTAACTGGAGGTGTGATGGTGTGGATAACTGGTGTGTGATGGTTCTGGAGATGTGATGATGCTGGAGGTGTGATGGTGCTGGAGGTGTGATGATGCTGGAGGTGATGGTGCTGGAGATGTGATGGTGCTGGAGGTGTGATTCTGGAGGTGATGGTCTGGAGGTGTGATGGTTCTGGAGGTGTGATGGTTCTGGAGGTGTGATGGTGTCTGGAGGTGATGATTCTGGAGGTGTGATGGTTCTGGAGGTGTGATGGTTCTGGAGGTGATGGTGCTGGAGGTGTGATGGTTCTGGGTTGATGGTCTGAGGTGATGGTGCTGGAGAGTGATGGTTCTGGAGGTGTGATGGTCTGGAGGTGATGGTTCTGGAGGTGTGATGGTTCTGGAGGTGTGATGGTTCTGGAGGTGATGGTTCTGGAGGTGTGATGGTTCTGGAGGTTGATGGTTCTGGAGGTGTGATGGTGCTGGAGGTGTGATGGTTCTGGAGGTGTGATGATGCTGGAGATGATGGTTCTGGAGGTGTGATGGTTCTGGGGTGATGGTTCTGGAGGTGTGATGGTTCTGGAGGTGTGATGGTTCTGGAGGTGTATGATCTGGAGGTGTGATGGTTCTGGAGGTTGATGGTTCTGGAGGTGATGGTGCTGGAGGTGTGATGGTTCTGGAGGTGTGATGATGCTGGAGGTGATGGTTCTGGAGGTGTGATGGTTCTGGGGTTGATGGTTCTGGAGGTGTGATGGTTCTGGAGGTGTATGGTTCTGGAGGTGTGATGATGCTGGAGGTGGATGGTCTGGAGGTGTGATGGTTCTGGAGTGTGATGGTGCTGGAGGTTGATGGTTCTGGAGGTGTGATGGTGCTGGAGGTGTGTGATGGTTCTGGAGGTGTATGGTTCTGGAGGTGATGCATGTATGCTGGAGGTGATGGTGCTGGAGGTGTGATGGTCTGGAGGTGTGTATGTTCTGGAGGTGATGGTTCTGGAGGTGTGATGGTTCTGGAGGTGATGGTGCTGGAGGTGTGATGGTTCTGGAGGTGATGGTGCTGGAGTGTGATGGTTCTGGAGGTGTGATGATTCTGGAGGTGTGATGGTGCTGGAGGTGTGATGGTTCTGGAGGTGTGATGGTTCTGGAGGTGATGGTGCTGGAGGTGTGATGGTTCTGGAGGTGATGGTGCTGGAGGTGTGATGGTTCTGGAGGTGATGGTGCTGGAGGTGTGATGGTGCTGGAGGTGATGATTCTGGAGGTGTGATGGTGCTGGAGTGTGATGGTTCTGGAGGTGTGATGGTCTGGAGGTGATGGTGCTGGAGGTGTGATGATCTGGAGGTGTGATGGTTCTGGAGGTGTGATGGTTCTGGAGGTGTGATGGTTCTGGAGGTGTGATGGTGCTGGAGGTGATGGTTCTGGAGGTGTGATGGTTCTGGAGGTGTGATGGTTCTGGAGGTGATGGTGCTGGAGGTGTGATGGTTCTGGAGGTGATGGTGCTGGAGGTGTGATGGTTCTGGAGGTGATGGTTCTGGAGGTGTGATGGTTCTGGAGGTGTGATGGTTCTGGAGGTGTGATGGTTCTGGAGGTGATGGTTCTGGAGGTGTGATGGTTCTGGAGGTGATGGTGCTGGAGGTGTGATGGTTCTGGAGGTGTGATGGTGCTGGAGGTGATGGTTCTGGAGGTGTGATGGTTCTGGAGGTGTGATGGTTCTGGAGGTGATGGTTCTGGAGGTGTGATGGTGCTGGAGGTGATGGTTCTGGAGGTGTGATGGTGCTGGAGGTGTGATGGTTCTGGAGGTGTGATGATGCTGGAGGTGATGGTTCTGGAGGTGTGATGGTTCTGGAGGTGATGGTTCTGGAGGTGTGATGGTGCTGGAGGTGTGATGGTTCTGGAGGTGTGATGATGTTCTGGAGGTGATGGTTCTGGAGGTGTGATGGTGCTGGAGGTGATGGTGCTGGAGGTGTGATGGTTCTGGAGGTGATGGTGCTGGAGGTGTGATGGTTCTGGAGGTGTGATGGTTCTGGAGGTGATGGTTCTGGAGGTGTGATGGTTCTGGAGGTGATGGTGCTGGAGGTGTGATGGTGCTGGAGGTGTGTGATGGTTCTGGAGGTGTGATGGTTCTGGAGGTGTGATGGTTCTGGAGGTGATGGTTCTGGAGGTGTGATGGTGCTGGAGGTGTGTGAGGGTTCTGGAGGTGATGGTTCTGGAGGTGTGATGATGCTGGAGGTGATGGTGCTGGAGGTGTGATGGTTCTGGAGGTGTGATGTTCTGGAGGTGATGGTTCTGGAGGTGTGATGGTTCTGGAGGTGATGGTGCTGGAGGTGTGATGGTTCTGGAGGTGATGGTGCTGGAGGTGTGATGGTTCTGGAGGTGATGATTCTGGAGGTGTGATGGTTCTGGAGGTGATGGTTCTGGAGGTGTGATGGTTCTGGAGGTGATGGTGCTGGAGGTGTGATGGTTCTGGAGGTGATGGTTCTGGAGGTGTGATGGTTCTGGGGTTGATGGTTCTGGAGGTGTGATGGTGCTGGAGGTGATGGTTCTGGAGGTGTGATGGTGCTGGAGGTGTGATGGTGCTGGAGGTGTGATGGTGCTGGAGGTGATGGTTCTGGAGGTGTGATGATGCTGGAGGTGTGATGGTTCTGGAGGTGATGGTTCTGGAGGTGTGATGGTGCTGGAGGTGTGTGATGGTTCTGGAGGTGTGATGGTTCTGGAGGTGATGGTTCTGGAGGTGTGATGGTTCTGGAGGTGATGGTGCTGGAGGTGTGATGGTTCTGGAGGTGATGGTTCTGGAGGTGTGATGGTTCTGGGGTTGATGGTTCTGGAGGTGTGATGGTGCTGGAGGTGATGGTTCTGGAGGTGTGATGGTGCTGGAGGTGTGATGGTTCTGGAGGTGTGATGGTGCTGGAGGTGATGGTTCTGGAGGTGTGATGGTGCTGGAGGTGTGTGATGGTTCTGGAGGTGTGATGGTTCTGGAGGTGTGATGATGCTGGAGGTGATGGTGCTGGAGGTGTGATGGTTCTGGAGGTGATGGTGCTGGAGGTATGATGGTGCTGGAGGTGTGATGGTTCTGGAGGTGTGATGGTTCTGGAGGTGATGGTTCTGGAGGTGTGATGGTGCTGGAGGTGTGATGGTGCTGGAGGTGTGTTGTGGTTCTGGAGGTGTGATGGTGCTGGAGGTGTGATGGTTCTGGAGGTGATGGTGCTGGAGGTATGATGGTGCTGGAGGTGTGATGGTTCTGTAGGTGTGATGGTTCTGGAGGTGATGGTTCTGGAGGTGTGATGGTTCTGGAGGTGATGGTGCTGGAGGTGTGATGGTTCTGGAGGTGATGGTTCTGGAGGTGTGATGGTTCTGGAGGTGATGGTGCTGGAGGTGTGATGGTTCTGGAGGTGATGGTCCTGGATGTGTGATGGTTCTGGAGGTGATGGTGCTGGAGGTGTGATGGTTCTGGAGGTGATGGTGCTGGAGGTGTGATGGTTCTGGAGGTGATGGTTCTGGAGGTATGATGGTTCTGGGGTTGATGGTTCTGGAGGTGTGATGTTGCTGGAGGTGATGGTTCTGGAGGTGTGATGGTGCTGGAGGTGTGATGGTGCTGGAGGTGTGATAGTTCTGGAGGTGTGATGGTGCTGGAGGTGTGATGGTTCTGGAGGTGTGATGGTCCTGGAGGTGATGGTTCTGGAGGTGTGATGGTCCTGGAGGTGATGGTTCTGGAGGTGTGATGGTGCTGGAGGTGTGATGGTCCTGGAGGTGATGGTTCTGGAGGTGTGATGGTGCTGGAGGTGTGATAATTCTGGAGGTGATGGTTCTGGAGGTGTGATGGTGCTGGAGATGTGATGGTTCTGGAGGTGATGGTTCTGGAGGTGTGATGATGCTGGAGGTGTGTGATGGTTCTGGAGGTGTGATGTTTCTGGAGGTGATGGTTCTGGAGGTGATGGTGCTGGAGGTGTGATGGTTCTGGAGGTGTGATGGTGCAGGTATAAATTCTGTAATATAATGAAATTCAGCTGAAGTTTGTTGGAACCCAGAGTCCTCTGAGTGGACACACTGCAGGGTGGTTCTGAGGTCTTCTCTGATTACCCATTACCGCTAAACACAAAATTTTGCTAAATATATAAACAGACAAATACAGAAACTTTGTCCCACTGGAGGAGAAGGAGCAAACTTCTTTATTGTAGAAAAAATGACACTCAGAAATACACAGAGTCGGGCCTGACGCCATCAAGCGCACCCCCATACAAAAATCACCTCTATTTGTACGCTGTCCTCATCGCTTATCGCTATTTGGTCTCATGATTGTTTTGACTCGTTAGCCAACATTTCTGCGAATTAATATGCCTTATAAAAACAACCCCTCCTTCTGTCTGTCTCATTACGTCACTGATGGCCTTGAGATTCTCACAACTTCTTGACTCTAAGGTAGGCCCAGTGTTGGCTATCACAGCTCGGCTTTATAACATGTAAAAGGGTTGGTGTTTATTAAAATTAGTGGTTCCTGCTAGTATTCTACGAACTTTTCTCTGTTTCACTATTACTACACACTTGTGTACTTGTATTGTGAGAATACCTAACATTTAACTAACTAATTTCTTCAACTCTAAAGGGTTGACCACTTAATTTACTTAACTTTACTGGTTGCTTAGGTGTTTTAAATTTATTTGCTCTGTTTACATCTTTTGTTGACATTTACAGCTTTTTTCCCTCCCCGCAAGAACCATGGTCCAAACATGGCTGATGACTAGGCCGATAATTGCTCACCTGTTTTTCATGTGTTTTACTTAATAAACTACTTTTTTTGTTATTATATGTTGATTATTTTCTCTTATATGCTGTTCTACACTACCCAGCTACAGGAGCAATTTTGCCTTAGCTGCTAACTGGTGATTATATTTGTTAGTTAAATCAAAATAAATAAAGATTAAAATTAAAATGAACTCTGGATTATGGATTAGATTTGATTTAGTTTAGCTGAGTAAACTTAAGAATTAAAAAGGATCATTTTGATTTAATGATTAAAGTAGATTAGAATTAGATTTATGAAAATGAGTACAATTTTCAGAAAAATTTCAACAAGTTCTACCACTGACCGCCTGGAAGGAATGACAATATTTTAGATGGCCACTAGATGGCAGCACAGCAGTATAATTCCTCACACAGTACTGTATCTCTGAAAGCACCATGTGAAAGAATGTTCATTCTTCACTCTTTGTTCTTCTATAATCATCAAAAATCAGACCTGAGCCTAGAAGGTCACTAGAACATTCATATGTAAGTGAATATTTCTTATGAATATTCTCATGAAAGCGGAGCAGCTCAGTGTTAACACATCACAAGCTCTCAGGTGCAGCTGTAATCCCGGACAGGAAGTCACGTGATCTGAGGGTGTCTGATCTAATCGGATTGATATGAGCTGAAAACAGTGGGATATTTGAGAGTGGCTCTGAAGTGAGCGTGATGACACACGGAGAGCGCCATGGTCTGACCTCGTCATACGAAAGATGAGGGACGAAAAAAACCTTCAGGTCTGCCTATATATATATATATATATAAAATATTCCAGGTGGAGGGATCGAGCTCAGATGCGTGCTTCAGTACACAATAAATTATGGACTCTGATTGGTGGATCAGGTGCTGATTAATTCTCTGTAACAGCAGCTCTGACTGTAACGCAGCTTTATATTAAAGCACTCGCTCTGATACCTTATCGTTTCCATAGCAACAGCTCCTTCACAGGGATGTGTTGGTGGCGTTTAACGAGAGGAAATATATTTATGGAAGGAGTCTCCAGTGTCAGCGCTGTGGACCAGCCAGAGTGTGAAATTCTCCACATCTTCAGAACATCTTCAGATCCTCTCTCTCTCTCTCTCTCTCTCTCTCTCTCTCTCTCTCTCTCTCTCTCTCTCTCTCTCTTATGACCTTGCTGATGAGTGATGTGTTTGTCATGCTGCTAGTGAGAGAGCAAGCTGATGAATAATTGATCTCGTGTTTTCCTCAGTGAAATGAGAAGAGCCAGCGGAAAGACGGGTAAGTTTAGCTCGGCTCGGCTCGGCTCGGCTCGGACATGACTGCGGTGGAAGTTTCCGTGGTGACGCTGACGTAGTCACGAATTCACTCCACGTTAATTCAGATACGTGACTCTGGACATTCCTTATAATAAATATTAAACAAACGTTTCCTTACAAAAAATTTCACTGTAGCGGTAACTAGACAAGTGTCCACTTTACTGAACAGCTTGCCGTTGCTATCTTCTTCTTCTTCTTTCGGCTTTTCCCTTCAGGGGTCTCCACAGCGAATCATCTCTCTCCACCTATCCCTATCTTCTGCATCCTCAACACACCCACTAGCTTCATATCCTCATTAATTCCATCCATATACCTCCTCTTTGGCCTTCCTCTTTGCCTCCTGCCTGGCAGCTCCATGTCCAACATTCTCCTACCAATATACTCACTGTCCCTCCTCTGAACATGTCCAAACCATCTTAATCTGGCCTCCCTAACTTTGCCCCCCAAACGTCCAACATGAGCTGTCCCTCTGATGTACTCGTTCCTAATCCTGTCCAATCTTGTCACTCCCAAAGAGAACCTCAACATCTTCAGCTCTGCTACCTCTAGCTCTGACTCCTGTCTCTTCCTCAGTGACACTGTCTCTAAACCATACAGCATGGCCGCTCTCACCACTGTCCTGTACACCTTCCCCTTGATTCTCACTGATATTTTCCTATCACAAGGTTGCTATAGAAACCATAAATCGAATTAGAGTGTTAATATTGCACTCAGAGCTGCTCTGGACCAATCAGAATCCAGAGTTTAACAAAGCGCTGCTCCTGTACAAACACAAACATTTAAACAGAAACACAAACGGCACACCATATGGCAGATGTACACCACACACACACACACACACACACACACACACACACACACACACACACAGCAGACCCTCAGGCCTTGCAGCTAATCCAACACCAATTAAACACATCCTGGCCTTCTGTACTGACCACATTAATTCCCTCAGCACACAATTAATCCAACACTAACGAGGCCTGATTAGCGCAGAGATTGGACGGAGCTGCACGGCTCCACGCTGTGATCACTGAGGCATGACGCCATTATCAGGAGACCGGAGACAGAGGAAAAGGGGCGCGGCCTATGCATCTGTCAAATAGGCATCATGTGATTAATGTTCTTTAATTGATTTAATTTTTGAATTGATTTTAATGCCAGCACAGCCAGTCTTACTCTCCTGAACTCTCTGCATTATCAGGATTCACTACAGAAGCATTGGTGAGATCAATTCAATTCAATTCAATTTTATTTGTATAGCACTTTTAACAAAGAGCATTGTCTCAAAGCAGCTTTACAGAACATAAGAAACAATAAACATACAAACAAACAGTCCTAGATGTTAGACAAAATTTTCCCTAGTGAGCGAGCCTGAGGTGACTGAGGTGACTGTGGCAAGGAAAAACTCCCTTAGATGGTATTAGGAAGAAACCTTGAGAGGAACCAGACTCAAAAGGGAACCCATCCTCATCTGGGTGACACACGGAGAGTGTGATATGAACAATGTCCTTTCTGCATTAGTTGTGTGATGCAGATACAGCATGTGTAGAATGTTATGTGTAAAATGTCCACATAGTGTTGGCAGTGCTGCTTTGAATACCCCAGTCCTCAGAAAGCAGAACCCGGCTGGAGCTGGACCATCTCTGGATGCCACCGGAGCTGGCACAATCTCTGTGTGACTCGGGGATGGGTAGAAGAAGGGAAACAAATGGAAAGGAATTAGCGTAGCTGCTATTCATAATATTAGCAGGCACTAGATGATAATGTGCATTTAATCAGATGTATTGGAGCACAAAGTTATGGGATGTATTAGGTGTATGCCTGGCTAAAGAGATATGTCTTTAGTCTATGTTTGAACTGGGAGACTGTGTCTGAGCCCCGAACACTGTCAGGAAGACTGTTCCAAAGTTTAGGAGCTAAATATGAAAAAGCTCTACCCCCTTTTGTAGACTTTGATATTCTGGGAACTACCAGAAGTCCGGAGTTTCGAGATCTTAAGGAGCGTGATGGATTGTAATGTGTTAGAAGACTGGCTAGATACGTGGGAGCTGAACCATTTAGGGTCTTGTATGTAAGTAGAGCTAGTTTATAATCAACTCTAAATTTAACAGGTAGCCAGTGCAGGGATGATAATATTGGGGTTATATGGTCATACTTTCTTGACCTGGTAAGGACTCTGGCTGCATTCTGGACCAACTGTAGCTTGTTTATTGAAGATGCAGGACAACCACCAAATAATGCATTACAATAGTCCAGTCTGGAGGTCATGAACGCGTGAACTAGCTTTTCTGCATCAGATACAGATAAAATGTTCCTAAGCTTGGCGATATTTCTGAGCTGGAAGAAGGCTATTTTTGTAATATCGGAAATATGTTTTTCAAAGGACAAACTGCTGTCTAATATTACGCCCAGGTCTTTCACTGTAGAGCTAGTAGTAATAGAACATCCTTCTAAGTACAAGTTGAATTGTGAGAGCTTCTGTGTACTGGTTTTTGGACCAATCAGTAATATCTCCGTCTTATCAGGATTTAGTAATAGAAAATTATCAGTCATCCAGTCTTTAATATCTTTAACACACTCTGTTAATCTAGACAGTTTAGATATTTCATCTGGTTTTGATGAGATATATAACTGTGTATCGTCAGCGTAACAATGGAAACTAATCCCATGCCTTCTAATGATGTTGCCTAAGGGAAGCATGTATATTGAGAAAAGCAGAGGTCCTAAAACTGAACCTTGTGGGACCCCATATTTCACTGGCATTACACTGGACAGTTCTCCATTTAAATCTACAAACTGGTATCGATCAGACAGGTAGGATCTGAACCATTTTAACGCCTGTCCCTGAATACCTATGTGATTTTGTAAGCGGTCTACGAGAATGTTATGATCTATAGTGTCGAATGCAGCACTAAGATCAAGTAAGACTAATATTGAGATGCAGCCTTGGTCCGAAGCTAAAAACAAGTCATTTGTGATCTTAACTAGTGCAGTTTCTGTGCTATGATGGGGCCTGAAACCTGACTGAAATTCTTCAAGGATATTGTTTTCCTGTAAGAAGGAGCATAATTGAGTAGACACAACCTTTTCTAATATTTTAGATATAAAGGGAAGGTTTGAAATCGGTCTGTAATTTAATAAGTCATTAGGGTCTAGTTTAGGTTTCTTAAGAAGAGGCTTAATAACTGCTAGCTTGAGAGGTTTAGGGACGTGACCTAAATATAAGGAGGAATTAATAATGTTGAGGAGAGGCTCTCCAGCTGTGTGTATCACTTCTTTCAGTAATCTAGTTGGAATTGGATCTAACAAACATGTTGTTGAATTAGCCGTGGTGATAAGTTTATACAGCTCTTCCTTCCCTATACCTGTAAAGCATTGTAGCTTTGAATGTGGAGCTTTAGGTTGGACTAGACCACCGGATGCTGTCAGAGGTTGAACATCCATTACTTTATTCCTGATACTATCGATTTTGTCGGTGAAGAAGTTCATAAAGTCCTCACTACTAAACTGTGATGGAGTACTCTCTTCAGATATCTGATGTTTTGTCAATCTAGCCACTGTACTAAATAAGAATCTGGGATTGTTTTGGTTTATTTCTATAAGTTTGCTCAAATGCTCAGCCCTAGCAGCTTTTAGAGCCTGTCTATAGCTGGACCTGCTGTCTTTATACGCAATTCTGAAGACTTCTAATTTAGTTTTTCTCCATTTTCGCTCTAGGTTACGGGTTGCTCTCTTGAGGGCGTGAGTATGACTATTGTACCATGGTGCAGATGTTTTATCTCTGACCTTTTTTAATCGGACAGGGGCAACAGTGTCTAGTGTGCTGGTGAAAATAGTGCCTATGCTGTTAGTTAATTCATCTAAGTCATCTGCATTTAGGGGTCTGGTGAGAAGTTGAGACAGATCCGGTAGATTACTTGTGAATCTGTCTTTAGTGGTCAGGATAATAGTTCTACCGAGTCGATAACGAGGGAAGACGTGTGTAATATGTTCTACAGGTAGAGTGTACACTAAGAGGTGATGGTCTGTGATATCATCACTTTGAGGTAGAACAGCTATATCAGTGACATCTGTTCCATGTGATATAACTAAATCTAGTGTATGGTTAAAACGATGAGTTGGTCTAGTAATGTTTTGTTTAACCCCAAAAGAATTTAATAAATCCATAAATGCGAGTCCTAAGGCATCGTTGGAATCGTCTACATGAATGTTAAAGTCTCCTACAATCAACACCTTGTCGAAATTAATCAATAGGTCTGAGAGTAAATGTGCAAACTCTTTAAGAAAATCAACATAGGGCCCTGGGGGTCTATATACGGTGGCCTGCGCAAGATACAATAGAGATTTATTATTTATGTCTGTGAGTGTAACATTAAGGACAAGCGCTTCGAATGAGTTAAACCTGGGTCCTGTTTTCTGAGTAACGGTAAGAGAGTTGCTATAAATAGTTGCAACACCACCTCCACCACCAGTCTGACGGGGCTCATGCTTATAGCAATATCCTGACGGAGTGGACTCATTCAGACTAATGAATTCATTTGGCCTAAGCCAGGTTTCAGTAAGGCAGAGTGTATCAAAACTATAATCTGAGACATTTCATTAACAATAAGTGCTTTCTGTGCAAGGGACCTAATGTTGAGAAGCCCAAACTTTAGGAATTGTTTTTCTTTAATTATTTGGCGTTTTTCAGGTATAACTGTGATTAGATTATTTCGAGGGCTATTAATGAATTTATTCTTTGATCTCACTATTCGGGGAACAGACACAGTCTCTATAGGATGAGCTATGTGTGCACTTGTATCAATTTGGTGCGCTGAACAGTAGCTATCATAATTGTAATCTGGGTTATGGCTTACCAGTCAGATGGTGCGTAGTGTCCTGGAGATGTTGTCTGAGAGGACTGCTGCTCCAACTCTGCTTGGGTGCAGGCCATCAGACTCTGATGTTGGGATGTTGGAGAGACTCCAGTTCCAGTTCATCTCAGAGGTGTTCAGTGGGGTTGAGTCAGTTCTCTGTGCAGGACACTCCAGGACTTCTTCATCTTTCTCCAACATTCACCTCCACACCAGGTCTTCATGGAGCTCATGGGCTTTGTGCACAATTAGGAAGAACCACATCTGGGTGTGATGGTCAGGGGGCACATACTTTTGGCTGTATAATCTTAATAATTATGATTAAACATGATGTAAAGAGAAATCATGTTGAATGGATTTGTCATGTGTGTTGTAGCTGTGTTTGAGCTGCAGATGGGACGAGCTCTGTGTGTGTGTGTGTGTGTGTGTGTGTGTGTGTGGAGGACGTGTCATGTCATGTTGTGAACGCTGGCGTGAAGCTGGCTCGCCGTTCGAATAATGTTTGTCTGGCGGCTGTAGAGCCACTTGGCCTGCACTCAGACATGCTAATGAAGGTGTGTGTGGGTGTCGCGCCAGAAGTGCTTCATTCACAAAGTCCTCAGACGGCGGCGGCAATGATGATGATGATGATGATGATGATGATCAGTAATGAGTGCAGAGCTTGGTGAATGTGTCTGGAGCATGTATGTGTGTGTGTGTTGGTGTTAATCTATCAAGTTTATTCTGGTATAGTGCTGAAGATAAAGGCAAGACACAAGACACACACACACACACACATACACACACACACACACACACACAGCATGAGTGCAGTTTAAGTATAGGACTCCTAGCAAGTGGAAGATTACACACCAGTACACAGTGAGTGTCAGGAGTAGCTGGACAGTTCCCTGCCAGGCCTGGAGAGGGCGCTGGCAGGTGAATCCTGGAAGCCTGCTAGTGTCTGTGTTTTCCTGCCTATTGTTCTGCCCATTAATCTATCCTGATTGTGGCACCTGTCCCTAATTACCATAATGTGTTACCCTATAAAGAGGGATCCTGGTGTGCATGTCTTTGTGAGTCAATGTTTAGCGTGTAGTGTCTAACTGTCCCGTGGGTGTTATGTCAGGTTATGGGTTGTTTATGTGAGTTATGTTTTGGTTCAGTTTTAGTGTAGCCATGGTGTCTGGAGTTATGTTCGTCTTCCCCCTGTATTGTGTTTATGTTAAATAAAGCAGTGCTTCGCTGAATCCCGCACATGGGTCTACTTTCCATGGCGTGCCAGTGCACGCAGCACCACGGAGGTCCGGGTTCAAGCCCCGCACAGGGTGGGGGCTGTGCCGGACGTGACAGTGAGACAGCTACTCTCACCTTCAGGGCGCTCAATAATGACGTGCGGCACATTTCTAGAAAAATGTTCACACATGGTTATTTTTAAAAATTTTAATTTATTTTTAAAAGGGGCCGTCTGCGATGCTTACAGGTGCCGTCTGCGGAATTTGGTTTAAAGGTGCCGTCTGCGATGCTTACAGGTGCCGTCTGCGGAATGCTTTTTCAGGTGCCGTCTGCGATGTTTACAGGTGCCGTCTGCGATGCTTACAGGTGCCGTCTGCGATGCTTACAGGTGCCGTCTGCGATGTTTACAGGTGCCGTCTGCGATGTTTACAGGTGGCCATTTTGTGATGCTTACAGGTGCCGTCTGCGATGTTTAAAGGTGCCGTCTGCGATGCTTACAGGTGCCGTCTGCGATGTTTAAAGGTGCCGTCTGCGATGCTTACAGGTGCCGTCTGCGATGATTAAAGGTGCCGTCTACAGGTGTCATCTACGATATTTACAAATACTGTCTATAGGTATGCGATAACTTCAAATTGGAGCCCCGTCGATTCTGGCACTCAACAAGATTCGTGACTCGTGTAGCCGACTCTGTACTGGTTTGTATTGGCCGTCTCCAGTTTTCCTTTTGTCTAGCCTCCAGCTAGTGCTGTGACGTAATCATGACGTCGGCAGGAAAAGGGTCTATTGGGTGCTGACTTTTTGGACACGCCCCCAGGCTATCAGCTCAGACAGAGCAGCGGATCAGGAATGTTTGATTGGCGTGATTGCAGTTCAACTCCCAGATAGCAGAGGGTGTAATTTGGAGTAAAACGATTCTCTGAAAAATGTTCTTGTATTTGGTGTGTGTTAGTTAAATAGCTCGTTTCAAGCATACAACACAGAAACACATGTGATTTCTAAAATATTGGCACCATTTCTTGGAGGAAGCAGGAAATTCTTGGGATTATTTGCTGACACTATTTGGAAAGTTCTCAGTGTTTTTTTGTTTGTTTGTTTTCATTTCACAGAAACGAGTATCATTTCAACAAATTCTACAGATGCTACAGATGAAGTAAATCGAGATTAGATTGAAAACTGAAGTGCTGCAGTCCTTCTTTCACTCCATATAAGGCTGCAGGGAAAAGTCGGAGTTACTCTAAGTCTCACTTTACCCTCGTTTTCTTTTCTCGTCTTCTCTCATGCTTCATATTATGACACAGTTCACCTTTATCTCTCAGAGATCGTACTCATCATGCCACCAAAATACCAAACTGTCCTCCCCCCTCCCACCTTACTGCTGGTCTCAAATAGTTTCTTCCTTTTAAAGGCGTCTTAAGCCACCCAGGAGAAAAGAATATCCAAGGACGTACTCTGCGGGTTTGATTAGAAAAGGTGCACATCAGAAGAAGAGAGGAACAGAACCGTGTTATACGTCTGAACAGAACCCAGAGTTGGAGTGAGGATTAAGAGCGCATGCTTCATCAGCGTGATTTTATGATGTTTTTTTGTGTTATCGGTCTATACGTTTTTGCTGACCACTCTTTCATCCTGTAAGCAAAATAAAAGCTGTGAGCGGATCCAGAACAGAGTTTTGTGAAGATTAAAGTAAAGAAAACATGATCAGCAAAAACATCACGCCACCTTTACTTTGTGACGAACAGATACATGGGCCACACCCCTTTACTGTGAATGACAGGTAAAGAAATCACACCCCTTTTACTGTGATGAAGAGATACATAGGCCACACCCCCTTCACTAAGGCTGAAAAGAATATAGACCTCACCTCTGTAAATATGACTAACAGGAGCATTAGCCACACCTTTTCACTGTGACTGACAGGAACATAGGCCACACCTCTTCACTGTGACTGACAGGAACATAGACCTCACCTCCGTAAATGTGACTAACAGCAACATAGGCCACACCCCTTTACTGTAAATGGCAGGTAAAGAAACCACACCTCCTTTACTGTGATGAAGAGATACATAGGCCACACCCCCTTCACTAAGACTGAAAAGAATATAGACCTCACCTCTGTAAATGAGCAGCAAGTTTATCATTAGATTCCAGAGAAGTGCCCATGTATTTACAGAAGGTGTGCTTTTTTCAGTTAGCGTCTTCATTTATCTTGGTTTATTATTTATTTATTTTATCTATTCTCAGTGTTTGCTGTGTGTTTGCTCAGGTGTTAATCCGTGTGTGTAATTACTGCTCCTGCTGACATCATCGAGCCACGTGGTCTGCCTGTGCCCAAGGACGGTCTGGGAACGCTGCTGAGTCTTCTCTCGCCATCTCCTGCAGTTTCCCCAAGTGATGCTGCCTGTCCGAGGGCCAGCAGTGCAGGATTGATGTGTGTGTGTGTGTGTGTGTGTGTGTGTGTGTGTGTGTGTGTGTGTGTGTGTGTGTGTGGAGGATGGGGCATTATTATCAGCTCATAAATCATGCACACAGAGGTCCCCATGGGTAAGCAAGTCTCGCTCTCTCTCTCTCAGACACACACACACACACACACACACACACACACACACACACACACACCCTTGCGACTGGTTGCGAGCTGCCAGGCCGCGTCGGCTCGAGCTGTGTGTTAAGTGGGAATGTGGAGAGTTCTGGGTGTTGGAGCGCTGTGGGCTGGAGCAATGAGAGAGGGAACAGATGGGTGAAGGCTTCAGCGAGGCCTTCCTTTAAGCTCCAGTGTAATCCAGAGACGTGAACGTGTCAGACTGAGATGTTATTCTGGGAGAGCAGCGCCAGACAAATGCTGGAGGAGGAGATGCTGCTCAAGTCCCTCGTTCACACTGCCAGGAGACTGGATCAGACTGTCTACAAACACACACACACACACACACACACACACACACACACACTTACAAACTTACAAACTTACTTACAAACAGTCATGGCACTAGTAAACATGAGTTTATCTAAGCGTGTAAGAATGTGATCATAAGCAAGGTGTATATTTAACATCCTGGAGTTTGGAGATCATCTCCGCTTTCAGAATTTAGGCCACTCTTACCTCATCCTCCGTTCCTACGTTCACGCTAACAGGTGACGAGTTGCTTATATTTGATCGCCTGCCGTTTATCTGATCATATTCTAGATGAACACAGAGCTGCTGAGTAGACATCGCTGTGGGAGGATTTACACACACACCTCATTTAAAGCTCCATGCTAGGATTCAGGCTTCCACTGGAAGTCATTAAGGCTTTGGGTTGTTGAGCAGAAGGTTGGGGTTTAAGCCCCAGCAATGCCAAGCTGCTGCTTTTGGGGTTCCTGTGCAAGGCCCTTAACCCTCTCTGCTCTGTGGACACACTAAAACACTAAAACCTCTGAAAGTCTCTTTTTTCTTCTTAACCGTCCTCGATGGTTTATTGCGCTGCCTTGTCAAATTTGAAAGATTTAATTACAAATGTAAGAGACTGAGCGCTCCCTGGAGCATCTTTTTATATAAGATCTCTTTTCCTACAGGATATAATGCAATCTATGTCATGCCTCCTCAGATCAGAGATATACACCATACTGCCAAAAGTTTTGGGACATGTCCCTTTACATGCACATGAATGTAATATGGAGTTGTCCTGTCCTTTGCAGCTATAACAGCTTCAACTCTTTCCACAAGGTTTAGGAGTGTGTTTATGGGAATTTTTGACCGTTCCTCTAGAAGCGCATTTGTGAGGTCAGGCACTGATGTCTGGCTCGCAGTCTCCACTCTAATTCATCCCAAAGGTGTTCTATGGGGTTGAGGTCAGGACAGCAGCAGAGTGAATTCACGTTTGTTCAAATGAAAATTTGCAAATTTCATCTGTGTATGTGTCGATGAAGACGCCCAGGCTGCCGTGTGGGCTAAAGGTGCTATCAACGAGAAAGGAGAGAAACTGACATAAGGTTCAGCATAAAAGAATTAATAATCAGACTGACATGATATTATTCGTTAGCTGTTACTATCCTTTGTTTTTTTGTGATGTCACAGATACTTTCCTGTCAGCTACACAAACATTTCTCTGTGTCATCTTCTTCTTCTTCTTTTGGCTTTTCCCTTCAGGGGTCTCCACAGCGAATCATCTCTCTCCACCTATCCCTATCTTCTGCATCCTCAACCCTTGCACCCACTAGCTTCATATCCTCATTAATTCCATCCATATACCTCCTCTTTGGCCTTCCTCTTTGCCTCCTGTCTGGCAGCTCCATGTCCAACATTCTCCTACCAATATACTCACTCTCCCTCCTCTGAACATGTCCAAACCATCTTAATCTGGCCTCCCTAACTTTGTCCCCCAAACGTCCAACATGAGCTGTCCCTCTGATGTACTCGTTCCTAATCCTGTCCAATCTTGTCACTCCCAAAGAGAACCTCAACATCTTCAGCTCTGCTACCTCTAGCTCTGACTCCTGTCTCTTCCTCAGTGACACTGTCTCTAAACCATACAGCATGGCCGGTCTCATCACTGTCCTGTACACCTTCCCCTTGATTCTCGCTGATATTTTCCTATCACACAGAACTCCCGACACCTTTCTCCACCCATTCCAACCTGCCTGCACTCGCTTCTTTACCTCTTTCCCACACTCTCCATTACTCTGGACTGTTGACCCCAAGTATTTAAACTCCAGTACCTTCTTCACCTCTTCACCCTGTAACCTTACTGTTCCACTTCCCTCCCTTTCATTCGCACACATGTACTCAGTCTTACTACGACTGACCTTCATTCCTCTTCTCTCCAGTGCAAACCTCCACCTCTCCAGGTTTTCCTCCACCTGCTCCCTGCTCTCACTACAGATCACAATGTCATCTGCAAACATCATTGTCCAAGGAGACTCCTGTCTGACCTCCTCTGACAACTGGTCCATCACTATAGCAAACAGGAAGGGGCTCAGAGCCGATCCCTGATGCAGTCCCACCTCCACTTTGAACTCCTCTGTCTGACCTACAGCACACCTCACCACTGTCCTACTCCTCTCATACATGTCCTGCACCACTCTGACATACTTCTCCGCTACTCCTGACTTCCTCATACAGTACTACAGCTCTTCTCTTGGCACCCTGTCATACGCTTTCTCCAAGTCTACAAACACACAGTGCAACTCCCTCTGACCATCCCTATACTTCTCCATCAAAATTCTCAGAGCAAAAATTGCATCTGTTGTGCTCTTTCTGGGCATGAAGCCATACTGCTGCTCACAAATTTCCACTACCTTCCTTAACCTAGCTTCCACTACTCTTTCCCATAGCTTCATTGTATGGCTCATCAACTTTATCCCCCTATAGTTACTGCAACTCTGCACGTCACCCTTATTCTTAAAGATCGGCACTAACACACTTCTTCTCCATTCCTCAGGCACCCTCTCACTCTCTAAAACCCTGTTGAACAAATTAGCTAAAAATTCCACTGCTGCCTCTCCCAGACACTTCCAGACCTCCACCGGGATGTCGTCAGGACCAACTGCCTTCCCACTTTTCATCCTCTTCAAAGCCTTCCTGACTTCATCCTTTCTAATCTTATCTACTTTCTGTTCCACAGAGTTCACCCCTTCTACTCTTATTTCCCTCTCATTTTCCTCATTCATCAGCTCCTCAAAGTATTCCTTCCATCTCCTCTGTACACTCTCCTCACTTGTGAGCACCCTTCCATCTCTATCCTTAATAACTCTAACTTGCTGCACATCCTTCCCATCTCGATCCCTCTGCCTAGCTAACCTGTACAAGTCCTTCTCTCCTTCTCTAGTGTCTAACCTAGTGTACAACTCGTCATATGCCTTCTGCTTGGCCTTAGACACCTCCCTCTTCACTCTGCGCTGTAACTCCTTGTATTCCTGTCTATTCTCTTCTGTCCTGTCCTTGTCCCACTTCTTCTTGGCTAACCTTTTCCTCTGGATACTATCCTGAACTTCCTCATTCCACCACCAAGTCTCCTTATCTTCTTTCCTCCTTCCAGATGACACACCCAGCACCTTTCTCCCTGTCTCCCTGATCACTTCTGCTGTAGTTTCCCAGTCAGCTGGTAGCTATTTCTGTCTAAATTCCTCACAACATTCCTCCTTTTTCATCTTCCACCACTTGGTTTTCTTTTCTATCTTTGACCTCTTCGTCTTACAGACCATCAAAGTCATCCTACAAACCACCATTCTATGCTGTCTGGCTACACTCTCTCCCACTACCACTTTACAGTCACTAATCTCTTTCAGATTGCCTCTTCTACATAGGATGTAGTCTACCTGTGTTCTCCTACCTCCACTCTTGTAAGTCACTGTGTCATAAGTATGCTAATTTGTGCTAATATATGGATCAACTAGGTGGACAGAACACACTAATATCCTGAAAGTTCTTATTAATAATGCTCCTGAGATGCTTCACAACTCTGTAGATACACTAAATTGCCAAAAGTTTTGGGACGTCTGCCTTTACATGCACATGAATGTAATATGGAGTTGTCCCGCCTTTTGCAGCTATAACAGCTCCAACTCTTCTGGGAAGGCTTTCCACAAGGTTTAGGAGTGTGTTTATGGGAATTTTTGACCGTTCCTCTAGAAGTGCATTTGTGAGGACAGGCACTGATGTTGGACGAGAAGGTCTGGCTCGCAGTCTCCGCTCTAATTCATCCCAAAGGTGTATGTTCTCCCCGTGCCTCGGGGGTTTCCTCCGGGTACTCCGGTTTCCTCCCTCGGTCCAAAGACATGCATTGTAGGTTGATTGGCATCTCTAAATTGTCCGTAGTTTGTGATTGCGTGAGTGAATGAGAGTGTGTGTGTGTGTGTGCCCTGTGATGGGTTGGATGCCTTGATGCCCAATGACGCCTGAGATAGGCACAGGCTCCCTCCACATGGAAAGCTAATCCCGTCTGAACAGGGGCTTTGGCTGATAGATTTGTGCGAAGGAGAAAACGGAGCAGGATTTAGATTGGATTCCATCGCACTTTTAACTGGTTTCAGATCAAAATCCCTCACACTCGGTTGCCAGGAATATTTTATATTACGTTACTCCTAAACACCTGACTGTAAATTCCACAGCGGTTTATTATTAGGCAAAGGTTCTCGCTTAAAGTCAGGGAAGATGAGAGTAAACGATACACAACACAATTCTAATAGCATTTGGAGGATTTAGGAATAGAACTCGGTAAGAGCACAGACTGTCCTCTCTGGACAGCTCCGACTGCCTGCAGGCGCCCGCTCTCTCTCTCTCTCTCTCACATGCACACTCATTTCTTTCTCTCACTCTGTCTGTCTCTCTCATCTCTGTCCTCAGCTCATGTTTCAGTCAAGATCTGTCTCTCTCTCTCTCTGTCTCTCTCTCTCTCTCTCTCTCTCTCTCTCTCTCTCTCTCTCTCTCTCTCATTCTCTGTCTCTGCTCTCCATCTGTTTCTTTTTTCTTCTGATCTCTAGCACACCAGTGATTTCCCTTTATTTTCTCTCTTCCTCTTCCTCCCCCTCGCTCATCCTTCTCTCTCTTTGCACACACATAAAGATGAAGAGAGCTCGCTCGAGTAAGTTGATGCGAAATGTGTTGGCTCTATCTCCTGAACGAATGGGGTCATTTGTACACCTACACAACATAATAGCCACATAACACACACTCACACACACACAGAATGGGAGGTTGTGTGTGTATGTGTGGGTGTGTGTTCCTCTTCATCACCTGTGTAGTAAATCCAAGCCTACACCATTTACAGCATGAGTTATAAAGACAGCCTGAAGATTTCTACTCAGCTCTTCGGTTGCCTAAGGAGCACTGAAGCCCCGCCTTTTTACTCATGTCCCCTCCCCCGAGGGAAATGATGCGTCAAGCTGTAACCTTGAATGCCTTTGGTGCTGAGATGGACAGCATGGTGTCATCAGAATCTTATATGAAGATCTAATAAGAGTGAGGAGATTCAGAGAGCTGAGCGTGCTCAGAGCGTATGCTCCACCTCCTCCCCTATTCTCCTCCCACTGAGCATGCTCAATAAATCTATCTGTCAATCAGGCCAACATCAAGACTCCAGAACCCAGATTCACAAACAAGAATAGCAAATGAACAACAGGATAATGACTGAAGTCAAGGATGCTCTGTACTTATTGCTTCTCCACCTGTGCTACTGAGAAGATTCATTTTCTTTGGCTGGAGGAAACTGTTAGAAGAAATCGACAAACCAGTGCAATGGAATGTTTTCACTCCTTCCATCCTCAGGCCACAAACTTTTCTTCCTGTCATTGTAAAGCCCACAATTTACTATGCCTGGTCCAGCCATCATGATGGCCACAAGCTTCAAGCTACCATCTCTAGACCCACAAGATCATTCATCTCCTGTCTTGAGGGTCCCAAGCTTCAAATCCTTCAGTTCTTAGGCCACAACCTTCTAATTCCAAGGCTCAGAAGCTCCTACTCCTAGCATTGGAGGCATACACAAACTTTAACTACTGCCATCCTGAGGCTATGAGACTCTAACCCATCTATTCTGAGGCCACAAACTCCTTCTCCTGCCAACTTCAGGCCCCAAAGCTGCTGTACCTAATCTAATTCTCCAGATGACTACAAGATTCTATTTCTGCCATGTGCAGGACTCCTGCTATCCCGAGGCCCATACGCTCCTTCCATATTATGGCATACAAGCGTTTACTTGAGGTCCACAAGCTATTCCAGTTACCCTGATAGCCACAAGCTCTTACTTATGCCACGATGTGGTCATGAGCACCCCATCCTTCAGCCTTGAGGCTACAAACCTCTAATCCTGATATCCTTCAGCTTCTCCTTCAGCTTTACTGAGGCCCACAAACTGCTGGGCCTATTCCATTCCTCCAAATGACCACAAACTCCTCCTTCTGCCACTTTGAAGCCCAGAAGTTAAATTAAGCTCTTACTTGCACCTCCACCTTCTGAGACCATAAGCACCTATTCCTGCCATCTTGAGCCCCAGAAGCTCTTACTTCCACCATTCACAGGCTCACAACCTCCTCATGCTGCCATCTGAAAGCCAACAAGTTCCAGCTTCTGACATATCAAGTCCTACACTTGTGGACTTCTGCCATCATAAGGCCCATAAGCTGCTCCTCCTCCAGCCATTTGCAGATGAATAAGCTCCTCCTGCATCCTGATATCCACAAATTCATACTTATGCCAGAAGGTTCTGCTCCTGTGATCCTGAGGCCACAAGCTTCTCCTTCTCCCATCCTGAGTTCCACAAATTTATTCTCTTGCTCTGCTCAAGCCAAAAGGTCCCACTCCTGTTCCTCGAGCTCCTGATCATATGGCATTTTCACCAATAAACAATAAAACACATTCTTAACATTTTAGAGATCCACAAGCTCAATGTTCCCATCCTGAGACCTACAAGTTCCTGATCCTGCCATCCACAAGCTTCTCCTCATCCTGAGCCCAAAACTCTACAAGCTCTTGGCTCATTTAAGCCCTCCTCCTATCTTCTCAACATCCTACATAGCAATTATCGTTATTCTTGTTGCTAACAAAGTGTATTTCATGGCAGATTAATTTCTTCATCAGCATTAATGGATGGACCCCTGAGTCGTGGTTCCTCTCAAGGTTTCTTCCTCCTTAGCTTAGTCAGGATGTGTGTCCTTGCTGTATTATAAAAATCACCATGAAAATAAATTTCTGTTCTTTTTCTCTATTCTATTTAAATGTGTGGAGAAAATCAATACAGCCACGTATCGTCAGTCAACCTGTCAATTTACAGAGTACAGTTATTTTCACGGGGGGGGCGGGGGGAGAGAGAGAGAGAGAGAGAGAGAGAGAGAGAGAGAGAGAAACAGAGAGAGAGAGGGAGGGGAGAGAGAGAGGGGGGGGGTAGAATCAGAGTGAGAGGTGATTTGTGTTCTATTGAATGAGAAAGTCCTTGATTTGGACCAAAACACTGGCTTCTGTTTATATTTTCTTTTTTTTTCTATCGCTGCAGTGCTGCATGTGAATGTTTATATATTTATATATTTATAAAAACGCGATAAAAACAGCTCGCTGTAGAAGGAAAAAAATGTGATGTGTGTTAGTGAGGTGTGTATAGTAGGTGTGTGTACAGTGCATAATGTCAGCACGTGATCCCTGTGTGTTGGGCAGTTATTGGAAATAATTGACTGAGCTGT
This sequence comes from Hemibagrus guttatus, assembly GCA_033459395.1. NCBI lineage: Eukaryota > Metazoa > Chordata > Actinopteri > Siluriformes > Bagridae > Hemibagrus > Hemibagrus guttatus. The sequence goes on along the minus strand of JAUCMX010000015.1, from coordinate 23,597,809 downwards.
TGCTATGGAAACGATGAGGCGTCAGAACAAGTGCATTAATATAAACCTGCGCTACTGTCAGAGAGAATTAATCAACACCTGATCATCCAATCAGAGTGCAGGATTTAACACAGCTGTGGTGGAAGAGTGACACCAAGACGTTTGTTTCTGAATGTTATGTTTGTAATTACATTATGATCTGTCTGTCTGTCTGTCTGTCTGTCAGTCATTCTCTCTGTCTGTCTGTCATTCTATCTGTCCATCTCTCAGTCTGTCTGTTTGTCTGTCCATTTATTCAGCAGTCTGTCTCTCTCTCTCTGTCTGTCTGTCAGTCTATCAGTCTGTCTGTCTGTATGTACATTTATTCATCTGTCTGTCTCTCTGTCTCTCTTTCTCTCTCTCTCTCTCTCTCTCTCTGTAATTGTTTAAGTACCTCTGTCCCTCTCTGCACACTGAGTGACTGTTTTGCGTTCTTAAAGCAGTGGTTTTAAAGGCTTCGATTTAGGATAATGAAAGTGCAGATGGCTATGCCTGCCAAGACTGGTACTTTGTGTGTGTGTGTGTGTGTGTGTGAGAGAGAGAGAGAGAGAGAGAGAGAGAGAGAGAGAGAGAGAGAGAGAGAGAGAGACGTTTGCAATGTTGCCTGCTGATTCATAATTAAACACCATGCCGTCAGATGGCTGTATTTACTCTGCTGCTTCAGTGACTTGTGGTGAAGGAAGCTGCAGAAGTCCTCATTAAAAGAGCTCTCTGTGTGTGTGTGTGTGTGTGTGTGTGTGTGTGTGTGTGTGTGTGTGTGTGTGTGTGTAATAAAACAACCAGCAATTTTAAAACTGCACAAGGTCACAGGTCATGTGATTAACCATCAGGGCCTATCACTCTGATTAAGGGGTGCAGCTGTGTGTGTATTTTTGTGTGTGTGTGTGTGTGTGTGTGTG
>JAUCMX010000015.1:23574392-23591892 GCA_033459395.1 Hemibagrus guttatus | reverse complement strand
CAGAGCTTTGCTAATACATATATACACCGCTAAAACACTCAGTGTGTGTGTGTGTGTGTGTGTGTGAGTGTGTGTGAGAGAGAGACAGAATGACCGAGAGAGAGGTCATGATGAGAAACTCCCCTCAGACAGACGAAACTGCTCACAGGGTAACAGGGACAGAGAGATGGATGGAGGGACTGAGTGGAGAAGAAAGAAATGCATCATCTATTGGTTTTTTTTTTGTCCCTCGAAGTCTCTCTCCTTCTTTCTCTCTGTATCTCTCTCCAGCACTTTTTCCTGAACATGCTGTTCATTTATTATTCAGCAGTCACTTGTGCAAAATGTCCCGAGCTTGTCCTGCTTTAGGTCCTCCAATAATTCATAAAGTAATTCGTTTAATTCATTAATGCCGTCACATCTGTTTCAGCGAGGAATAAAAATTTCCTATCGCCTTAGTTTTCTCTCGCTTCAAGTTAATAGGACAAAAAAAACAATAAGTTCCTTCACCTCTGACTGTTACGATTCCAGTCAGAATTCCATACATTTGTAATATCTGTTAGGTGTCAGTGGACATATTTCTGTTGCTATAGAAACATTAACCTATTACAGAGAGTGCAATAATTTAAAATTGCGCAACTGTCAGAGCCAGAAGCTCCATGTTGGGTGAGGTCCCATATTGGTCAGGAACTCTATGTTGAATAAGGTCTCATAGTGGGCAGAAGCCCCATGTTGGATTAGGACTCATGTTGGTCAGAAGTCACATGTTGGAAGATCCTTGATGGATGAGGTCTTATGGTGGTCAGAAGCTCCATGTTTAATGTGGTCTCATGGTGGGCAGAAGTTCCATGTTGGTTGAGGTCTCATGGTGGGCAGAAGCTCCATGTTTAATGTGGTCTCAAGGTGGGCAGAAGCCCCATATTGGATGAGGTCACATGTTGGTCAGGAGCTCCATGTTGGATGAGGTCTCATGTTGGTCAGAAGCTCAATGTTGGAAGATCCTTGATGGATGAGGTCTTATGGTAGTCAGAAGCTCCATGTTGGATGAGGCCAGAAGTTGGTCAGAAGCTCCATGTTTAATGTGGTTTCATGGTGGGCAGAAGCTCCATGTTTAATGTGGTCTCATGGTGGTCAGAAGTTCCATATTGGGCAGACTTATTCCACAGTGGGAATAAGGCTCCATGTTGAATGAGGTCTCATGGTGGTCAGAAGCTCCATGTTGGGTAAAGTGTCATGTTGGTCAGAAGCCCCATATTGGTTGAGGTCTCATGTTGGTCAGAAACTCCATGTCGGATGAAGTCTCATGGTGGGCAGAAACTCCATATTTGGCAGAAGCCCTACAGTGGGCAGAAACTCCATGTTGGATGAGGTCTCATGGTAGGCAGATGCTCCATGTTGGGCAGAAGCTATGTTATAGCATATGTTGTATATGGTCTCGTGTTGTTCAGAAGACCTATGTTAGTTGAGACACTGTTTTAGCAGAAGTCCCACAGGCCTAAATGATCTGTTCTCTAAAATTAGACAGAACTGTTTTGGAAGAATGTAGTCATTTATTTCAAATGCTTTTCATAATCTTGTGATAAAAAAAATAATGCCTAATCAATATCGCTCTTAGAGAGGGAAAAAAATCCCTTTTCTCTTTTTCCCCAGAAATCTGCCCTGCTAATAATGTATTTAAATAATGCCATCATTCTGAAGGGTTCTACACAATGATGGATTTTTTAATGAATGTTGATGGAGTTCAGCAGCTGCTCATAGACATTCATTCCATGTGAGGAAAGGCAGGATGACCTTGAAGATGCAGTGGAAGGTCAAAGCATGACGTGATTTGGTTAATACAGTGAGGAGGATGTAGGAGAGCGGGGAATCGAATCAATCAGTGGAAATAAAACTGACATGAATTAAACATGAAACTTTGGACACTCATGAATTAAACCGGGGAGCAGAGAGAAGGAAAAGATAGGTGGCAACACACTCCTTCCTCGGCACCTGCTACTTCCCTTTCTCTGTTTTACTCTCTCTCTCTGTCTCTCTGTCTCTTTCTCTCTCTCTCTCTCTCTCTCTCTCTCTCTCTCTCTCTCTCTCTCTCTGAGATACAGAGGGAGGGTAAAATAAAGGCTGCATAATTCCAGGTGATATTAGGACGTGAAAATCAGGAGCAGAACCCAGAGGAAGTGCAGCAGAAGGTGAGAATGAGAATGAGAGGCATGAGGGTACGACTGAGTGCTCGCACTGGATGGTGTATGGTGAGGTGTGTGTGAGGTGTGTGTATGTGTGTGTGTGTGTCTGTGTGTGTGTGCTGCGGAATAAATAAGCTGTGCAATCACATGGTTGAGGCTGAATAATGAGCAGTGTGGGGCTTTAATTGGAAGCTGAACCACGTGGAGTTACAGAGACACACTGAGAGAGAAACTAGGAGAAGAGGAGAAAAGAGCAGCCCTTCATCATTCTCTTACTCTTCATCACTCTCTCCTTTCTTACTTTTTATTCATCTGTGTCTCTTATGCAGCTAACACAAAAAATATTCAAATTTATCACATTGTTTATAATAGAAACACTACAACACACCACTACACACTATTATACACCACTAAACACTACTATACACCACAATACACCACTATACACAATTATACAACACTACACACTACTACACACCATTACACACCATTATACATTACATTACAACACACCACTACATACCATTATACACTGCTACACACCACTGCACACCATTATACACCACTACACACCACTAGACTACTACACACCACTACACACCATTATACACCATTGTACACCACTCTAGACATTATACATTACTACACACTGCTACACACCATTATACACCATTGTACAGCACTACACACCACTACACACCATTATACACCACTGTACACCACTCTAGATATTATACATTACTACACACTATTACACACCACTACACACCATTATACACCACTAGACTACTACACACCACTACACACCACTACACACCATTATACAACGCTACACAACACTATACACCATTATACACCACTGTACACCACTCTAGACATTATACATTACTACACACTACTACACACCATTATACACTACTACACACCATTGTACAGAACTACACACCACTACACACCACTATACACCACTACACACCACTACATACCATTATACAACGCTACACAACACTATACACCATTATACACCACTGTACACCACTCTAGACATTATACATTACTACACACTACTACACACCATTATACACCATTGTACAGCACTACACACCATTGTACAGCACTACACACCACTAAACTACTAAACACCACTATACACCATTATACACCATTGTACACCACTCTAGATATTACACATTACTACACACTATTACATACCACTACACACCATTATACACCACTAGACTACTATACACCACTACACACCACTACACACCATTATACAACGCTACACAACACTATACACCATTATACACCACTGTACACCACTCTAGACATTATACATTACTACACACTACTACACACCATTATACACTACTACACACCATTGTACAGAACTACACACCACTATACACCACTACACACCACTACATACCATTATACAACGCTACACAACACTATACACCATTATACACCACTGTACACCACTCTAGACATTATACATTACTACACACTACTACACACCATTATACACCATTGTACAGCACTACACACCACTGTACAGCACTACACACCACTAAACTACTAAACACCACTATACACCATTATACACCATTGTACACCACTCTAGATATTACACATTACTACACACTATTACATACCACTACACACCATTATACACCACTAGACTACTATACACCACTACACACCACTACACACCATTATACAACGCTGCACAACACTATACACCATTATACACCACTGTACACCACTCTAGACATTATACATTACTACACACTACTACACACCATTATACACTACTACACACCACTACACACCATTGTACAGAACTACACACCACTACACACCACTATACACCACTACACACCACTACATACCATTATACAATGCTACACAACACTATACACCATTATACACCACTGTACACCACTCTAGACATTATACATTACTACACACTACTACACACCATTATACACCATTGTACAGCACTACACACCATTGTACAGCACTACACACCACTATACACCACTACACACTACTACGCATGGTGAGGTTCCATGTTTGGTGAGTCACTATGTTGAGCAGAAGCCCTGTGTTGGGTGAGGCCTTATGTTGAATCTCTGTTGAGGGCCATGTTGGATAGAAGCCCTAGTTCTGGGCAAATCCCTATGTTAGGATAAAGCTCCTGATTAGACAGATCCTCTATAAATGGCAGGAATGGGCAGAAGGCACATGTTCAGCAGAAACTCCATGTTGATCAGAAGCCCTATGATGGGCAGAAGCCCCAAATTGGAAAGACCCCACACTGTACAATAGCCCCATCTGGGACTTAACCTTCTTAGGATGGAGACCGGTGTTAGTCAAACTTCAGCGCTGGGCAGAAACCTTATGCCTGGTTGATCAAAAAAACTCTGGACAAAGCCCAATAATGGACAAAAGCCCCATGTTGGGGAAAAAAGCCCTCCTCCGTTTGGGCGCTACACAGAACCGTAGTACTCCAAGGTTCCTTTGTTTTTTATTAACAGGTTCTATGCAAGGAATTTATTTGTACACGCTTGACGTCTTATATAAACACTAACACACACAATTACGTCCTCACAGATGGCGATGGTCAATCACTCCTACACACACACACACACACACACACACACACACACACACACACACACACGTCCACCGTCACTATGTGTCCTGGTTTAGTGTCACTGTACATCTCTCATCTGTTCCTCACCACCGCAATCTGTCACAGCAGACGTCCAGCTCTCACGTCCAAAACCGAGGAGCGGTTATTTTAATAAGAATAAATAAATAAATTATATACATAACAAGAAAAATACGAGGAAGTCTTTGAAAACAAAAACACAATATCCGTTTTATTAAAACCCTTTAGGTTCCTGTTTCCCAGCCTGCACTAACATGAACCTGGGGTTAGTAAATAAATAATTCTTCACATAAACACCTTCATTCAGCATAATGAATAATTTAGGTGTTTATTTCAACATGAATATTTACATGAATAATTTTGCTTCCACTCAAGACACTGAAAAAATCTGAGTAATCAGACTCACTGAAATTGTTTTAAACTGTAAATTAGCTGAGTATCTTCGTAGCATGCTAGCCTAACACACCTGGCGCAGCTAGCTACCTAATGCTAGAATTTTAAGCCTGCAAACATAAACACATGAAATATGTTCAGATTATTGGTGATGAATTTACATTATTGCTGTGGATGTGTGTGTCATGTTGATTATAACGGCAATGTTAGCGTTATTGTTAGTGCAGTTGCCATGGCGTTTTTGTATTTCTTGTACGTCCAGTACAGAAGTATCGGAGACATTGGAGCACAGGCTGGACGCTGTGTCCCAGAATGCAATGCAGATAAATGTGTGTATACTCTGTGTGTAACATCACCATCTACATGGATCTCTCTGCCTCTCTCTCTCTCTCTCTCTCTTTCTCTGTCTCTCTCTCTATCCCTCTTTCTCTGTCTCTCTCTCTCTCTCTCTCTTTCTCTGTCTCTCTCTCTATCCCTCTTTCTCTGTCTCTCTCTATCTGTCTCTCTCTGTCTCTCTCTCTCTCTCTCTCTCTGTGTCTCTCTCTCTCTCTCTGTCTCTCATTCTCTCTCTCTCTCTCTCTCTCTCTCTGTCTCTCTCTCTCTCTCCTGTGGTTTTTCATCTCTCATAAATTATTTCAATCTGCTATAATTAAGCTGTGATCCTAGTGCAGATTGGTTTTGATTCCCCCTAAAAGCTGTAAATTATAAATTTATAAATCTGTTACAGTTAAATTAAACGCAGGAGAAAGAGAGGAAAAGAGGAAAAGAAAACCTTCCATTGCTGGAGGGTTAAAAATAGATCTAGGTGAGTTCGAGCTCCTGCTGATTCCCAGTCTGTCTCTAAAAGCAAGTCAGAGCTGATGGATTTGCTGCCATTTATTTATTTGTTTGTTTGTTTGTTTATTTATTTATTTATTTATTTATTTTTTTTTTTAAATGTAAAAAAGAGGAGTGTATAGAAACACAGCTCATAAACAGAAAGAGAGACCGACAGAAATCAGACTCAAATGAAGATGAATTTGATCTAAATGTACGAGTCAAAATGAAGCTTATGGTTACCATGACAACAGCAGAAGATTAAGCGGTGCATTTTAGAAAACTTGGGATGAAAACTCTAACAGAATGTTTTAGATTAAGTATTTATCTCCAACACTTCAGTTCTGCCGTATAAACTGGCATGATTATTATTATTTATTTCATTCATTGTCAAAGTACAAAGAACACGATACGATTAATTATTCATTCATTCATTGTCTACCGCTTATCCGATCTACTCTCAGGTCACGGGGAGCGTGTGCCTCTCAGGTGTCATTGGGCATCAAGGCAGGATACACCCTGGACGGAGTGCCAACCCATCACAGGGCACACACACACTCTCATTCACTCACGCAATCACACACTACAGACAATTTAGAGATGCCAATCAACCTACAATGCATGTCTTTGGACCGGGGGAGGAAACCGGAGTACCCGGAGGAAACCCCCGAGGCACGGGGAGAACATGCAAACTCCACACACACGCGGCGGAGGCGGGAATCGAACCCCCAACCCTAGCAAACGTGCTAACCACCAAGCCACCGTGCCCCCCTGTATTATTTATTTATTTATTTATTTTAAATCTAAACATTTATCTTTAAGCCTGATGTTACAGTTGATGCTGCTTGTAGTAGCATGTTTCCACCAGAGAGGCCAAATCCCCAAATCCTTATATATCATGCATTGCTGCTCTAAATTCTGCTTTAAATCATCTATAATTGCAGAAAAATTGGTCTTTTAGCAGAAGATGCAGCAGAGTATGAATAACTCCTGACGTTATAATAGATGCATGTTCTAGAAATGAATCCCCTCTCCATTTGTTTGAACTTTTTTTAATACAGCACTGATGATTGCCTCATAAATCAAGCGGTTTTTAATATTTTACACTTTTCTCTGGAAAATGTTCATTAAAAACACAAAACCTCAGGCTTCTTCCACACTGTAGGATGAGCTCTGAAGAATATGAGCGATTCTGACAGCACACTGTGCTGAGTTCTGATTGGTGGATCCGGTGTTGATTAATTCTCTCTAGCAGCAGCTCTGATTGCAGCGCAGGTTTATATTAATGACTCGCTCTCATGCCTTACCGTTTCCATAGCAACAGCTCAAATACAGCGACGTGTACAGCGCATGCTGCATTGATGATGAACAGAGTAAAATATGTTTGTAAACACTGACGTTTGTGGAAGGAGTCTCCAGTTCCAAGGCTTTGTCACTGAGGATAAACTTAAAGAGGATAAACACTTTGTGCAACATGAAATGTAACTGTAAATGGATAAAAAGTACGACATAGCTGTGGTGAAAAAGAAATAAAGACTTGAGGATGTGCTGCTTCAGAAAAATCATCTAAAAAACACAACCTGAAGTTGATTATTTTCCTGCAGCAGCACCACACGCAGTGGATTATTCTCCATCAGAACTCAATCATCCGACCAGAACCACACGAAAGTCCGAGCTCGAGCGAGACCAGCAGCCGTCCAGCTCCGTCAAATCACTGGAAATAAAAGCGTCGGAAAATGGACCGAAGTAAATATCGAGCGTCTGGAGACGGTCATGGCTCACAGACTCCACTACTGGACATGTACATCCTGGTGAAGAAACACTTTTCATTCTCTTCTCCTTTATCCTCTTATTCTAGATTTCTGAAAATAAATACGATCATGTATAATATACAGAATAGCTCAAATATACTGATGTAAAGGCTGCACACTTCACACACACTTCACACACACACCTCACACACACCTCACACACACCTCACACACACTTCACACACACCTCACACACACACCTCATACACACCTCACACACCTCACACACACTTCACACACACTTCACACACACCTCACACACACACCTCATACACACCTCATACACCTCACACACCTCACACACACTTCACACACAGCACACACACCTCACACACACACCTCACACACTCACACACACCTCACACACACTTCACACACAGCACACACACCTCACACACACTTCACACACTTCACACACAGCACACACACCTCACCTCACACACACCTCACACACACCTCACACACTTCACACACACTTCACACACACCTCACACATCTCACACACACCTCACACACACTTCACACACAGCACACACACCTCACACACCTCACACATACCTCACACACACCTTACACGCCTCACACACACCAAACACACCTCACACATACCTCACACACACCTTACACACCTCACACACACCTCACACACAGCACACACACCACACTTCACACACACCTCACACATCTCACACACACCTCACACACACCTCACACACCTCACACACACCTCACACCTCTCACACACACCTCACACACACCTCACACACACCTCACACACACCTCACACATCTCATACACACCTCTCACACTCACACACTCTCACACACCTCACACACTCACACACACATCTCAAACTCATACACCTCACACATTCACACACACCTCTCACACTCATACACCTCACACACCTCACACACTCACACACATACCTCTCACACTCACACACCTCACACACTCACACTCACCTCTCACACTCACACAAACACTCACACACTCTCATAAACCTCACACACTGACACACTCACACACCTCACACACACCTCACGAACTCACACACACCTTAGACACCTCACATACACTCACACACCTCACACATTTCACACACACCTCACACACACCTCAGACATCTCATACACACCTCATACACTCACACACCTCACACACTCACACACACCTCACACACACCTCACACACACCTCACACACCTTACACGCCTCACACATACCTCACACACACCAAACACACCTCACACACCTTACACACTCACATACACCTCACACACTTCATACACACCTCATACACATTTACACACCACCCCCCTTACACACCTCACACACTCACATACCTCACACACCTTATACACACCTCACACACACCTCAAACACATTCACTTACTCACACACATCACACACACATCATAAAACCTACACACTAACACACACTCACACACTAACACATTCTCACAAACCCTACACACTCATACACCTCTCACACTCACACACTCTCATAAACCTCACACACACCTCACACACTCAGTGAGGTTGATGGATATAATATAACGTGACTAACAGTTAGTTAGTAAATATAATCATTAATTATATATATTTTTGCATTCATATCTTTAGGGTCATTAATTTCGGAAATTTTTGGAAAAAATGTTATTGCTATTATTGCTATCATCTGTTTATTTATTCATTTATAGAAATAAATGTTCTAATAAAAATGGTATGTTTGAGAAAAAGAAACTATAAAGGAAATCTTACAGTTTCTCAGTTTCTGCCTGTTATTTCGGAAGAGCGCCGATATTTTTGGAAGTAAATCATGGCGTTACTTTCGTCTAAACCTTACTGATCATGCGCTTTTCAGCAGAACTCGTTTTCATGAAGGGTGCCAATACTTTCGGAGCTCCATCCCCGAAAAATTTCACTTCTCCTCATTTCCCTAGCAATCCGACAAGGCCGTTTTGACGTTCTGATATTAACGACACGCTTAGCATGAGCGTTTAGCACATGACCTGCAGCGCTGCTTTGTTGATATTTGTGCCATAAATATTGGCACCCTGAGTAGTAAAGCTGTAGAGAGCAGTGATGCTGTGATATCAGAGGCATTAAGTGAGATAAGTGATGCACATAAAAAGCCAGTGTTTTAAAGCTCTTTGCTTTGGAAGCCGTGTTCATATACACGCTAAAATACCAGCGTTTCACAGAGCCTGAGGTGCTTCAGCATCGATCCTGAATTATTCATCTGTTTATTTATTTCCCCAGAGCAGCAGAGTCAGCACAAACACAGAAACCGCACAGGAGCTGTAAAAGCACCGAGGCTAGCAAAGATCCACATAACCAGGAAACACAGCTAATCATCTTAAAGAGGGTTTAACACTGGAACCGTGAAACTACACCTGAGTTACGCTCAGGTCAACGTGAACCTCTTTTTTTCTGGAGCAGTGAGTCCAGCGTCAGTGTCTGATAGACTGTTTAATATAAATTTAATTTATATCTTATAATCTATATCGAATTACGGTGGCTGAGAAGAGCAATACAAGATAACAGATTCCCTCTGATTGGATGAAACATCTGTCACTCAGGATATACAGGAAGTCCAGCAGGCTGCAGCAGTAGAAAGTGGATTGGTGTGTGTATGAACGCAGCTCTGCTCTTATAGCGCTCCTTACATCCTTTAATCTGGAATAGTTTACTCTTCCAACCAAACCAGGTGTGTTTTTAGAGATCGCAAACTAATCTTTACGCCATGATACGCTATCAGTATATCCAAAATCACGCCGTGTGAACGCCCTTCCTCAAAGTAGTGCTGAATGAACTCCATTTTCTTATAAAGATAAATATATATATTTGTTATTTTCTTTAAAAGATCTATAAGTTGCACTATTGAAAAAAAACTGATTTAAAGTGAAGGCAGAACTCCACACATGTACAAGAAATAAAGTTAGATACACAATTTCCTACTTCCTGTATATCCTGAGTGACAGATGTCTCGTCCAATCAGAGGGAAGAATTCCATTCCCACACTATACCTACCTTTTCCGCTCTGTCTGATTCGTCCTCATGTTTTCGGATTTGTTGTTGTGTTTTTAGAAACAAAAAACTCTGGAATGCGAGTCAGGGTCATATGTGAAGAATCAGACTGTGTGGTTTTATACACCGATCAGGTATAACACTGTGAGCAGTGAGAGGTGAAGTGAATAAGACTGAGTATCTCCTCATCATGGCACCTGTTAGTGGGTGGGATATATTAGGCAGCAAGTGAACATTTTGTCCTCAAAGTTGATGTGTTAGAAGCAGGAAAAATGGACAAGCGTAAGGATTTGAGCGAGTTTGATGAAGGCCACTGGATCAGAACATCTCCAAAACTGCAGCTCTTGTGGGGTGTTCCCGGTCTGTTTTTTCCCTAGCCTACTAGAAGCAAAATATTCATAGAGAAGTTGCAAAAAAGAGTTTGTTTGTACTCTTCATGGTTCCTCTCAAGGTTTCTTCCTCATGTCATCTCAGGGAGGTTTTCCTCACCACAAAGCAGTAAAGCTGCTTTGAGACAATGTTCATTGTTAAAAGCGTTATAGAAATAAATTGAATCTTCAAAGTAAATGTTGATATCAAACTCATTTCCGCTCTCGGAGATGCTCCAAGTGTTTTTTCATCTAAAAAGCAGCTCAGATTTGATCTTCAACCAGTAAAATTCCATGTAAGCTTATCCAACAGAGGGAAAAACACACTTTTTTAGATTTTATATCAGACTCACAGCCTGTGCATCATTTATCTGTTTATATGGTTTGTAAAAGTCCCATAAGTCCATTTTCACTCTGTTGGCACAAAAGTACTGGGAAAAAAGGTTACAGGTGAGAGCTTGTGTTTAAAGAAGGCGGTCCAGACACTACCTACGCTTAGAAAATCCACCAGGAAGTGAATCCTCACCAAAATACTGATGTCACAAAATAAGTAAAGTCCTGACACAAGGCTAATGTGGTTGGTGAGTAATGGAAACTTAAGGCTACCAATTTAGCAAAACACTTTCTTTCTTCCTCAAGTTTTCAAACGTATTTAAGAACAAAAACTCGCTCAGCTAAAGATTTATAATTATAACAAACTCTCATCCTCCAGGATAACGTGGGCGTGATCACAGATAATCAACTGACACGCCGTATTTTATGAGATGGTGGAACGAGATGTTCATTTCTGTTCAGAAGAATCAGATACACCATAATGAGCTTAAATCCTTTTCATATAATCCCTATGAAGAGGCTTAAGCTCGTGTCTCGTGTCATATCAAGATTATTCCTTTCTCTACTTGATCAGTTCTTTTTTTTTTCTGAACAGCAGATTCAGAGCACATGGTGTTTTGTTCACTTCCTCACGACTCTTTGAGCTCCGTTAGGAGAACAGTGGAGCTAAATCATTATTAAATAGTCTTTTTTATTTTTATGTGAATCAAATCATTTCTGAAGAGTCATTTCAGATATTTTGATATTAAACATTGTGAGTCAAATCATTTTGAATCTTTGGGAGTCGACTCATTAATGAAGAGTCATTTTGTCTCATTTCTGATCATTATGAATATTAATATGTTACTTGTTCAGTTTCATCTTATACATATTCAGTTTTCAGTTTTTTAATCAGTAATTAGTTTATTTTATATGAATCTAATCACAGACCCAGATGGAGTCAGGTGTAGTGTGTAAGGTGTGATGTATAGTGTGTGAAGTGAAGGATGTTGGATCACCTGCAGGCTGAACATCTCTGTGTAATTATTTTGCAAATCTAATAATTTGGTCATTTTTGTCCTGAGCACCAGATTCAGAGCACATGGTGTTTCGTTCACTTCCTCACGACTCTTTGGTCGAGCTCCGTTATGTGAACTTTGGGAGTCGACTCCCAAAAATAGTCTTTTTTATTTTTTTATGTGAATCAAATTGTAACAGCCAAAACTATGTATTCACATGCATCACATTATTGTGCGGTGTGCCCTTTAAGAGACTGATCACTCTTAACACACACTAAGTGATGATTACGTAGGAAAAGCTTGTAATGGTGTAATGCGAGCCACAATGGATGATAAGTTTGTTATAATTTTGTTCTTTATTTTTATTATTTGTGACGCAAGAAAGAGTTGGGTTAGGGTTAGGAAGTAACGGGTTTTCCTGGGAGTAACGAGTTATCTGAGTCAGAGCGCAACAAAATCATTTCTGAAGAGTCATTTCGGATATTTTTAGTTAAACTTTGTGAGTCAAATCATTTTGAATCTTTGGGATTCGACTCATTACTAAATAGTCTTTTAAAAAAAAATTTAAATGTGAATCAAATCATTTCTAAAGAGGCATTTCAGATATTTTTAGTTAAACTTTGTGAGTCAAATCATTTCTGAAGAGTCATTTCAGATATTTTAGCTAAACTTTGAGTCAAATCATTTTGAATCTTTGGGAATCATTTTGAATCTTTTTGAACTTTTGGGAGTCGACTCATTAATGAAGAGTCATTTTGACTCATTTCTAATCATTATGAATATTAATATAAATGTTACGTGGTATATTGTTTTATTTTATACATATTCAGCTCTGTAATCAGTAATTAGTTTATTTTATATGAATCTAATCACAGACCCAGATGGAGTCAGGTGTAGTGTGTAAGGTGTGATGTGTAGTCTTGGTGTTGGTGTGTTGATGTTGGAACACCTGCAGGCTGAAGATCTCTGTGTAATTGTTTTGCAAATCTAAAAACCTCTGTTTTTTTTTCGAATGCCGGATTCAGAACAGATGGCGTTGTTTGGTTCAGTTCCTCCCTCATTGTTTGACTTTAATGAGACTCATTCGCATATCTCAGCTTGTCACGTGCCTCACACTAGTTTGAGAAACAATGATTCTGTTCAGCCTCATGACTCTTAGCTCGGATTATTTTTTTAACATTAACTAAGAACACAACCTTTTGACCCTTGAGAAAAGTCTTCATATCATATGAAAATCTCATATTTTACGAGGTTTCTGAAAGTTTTTAGCACCAGAATTCACCAGGACATAAAGGACAATTGAGCAATTTATTTACAAATGTACACTTTATTATAATTATTTGCTTTCAGTATAATTTGGGTAACAGGCTTGTACCTTTACAACATCAGTACATTTACTGACATTTGGCAGACACTCTTATCCAGAGCGACGTACAAAAGTGCTTTAGTTCTCGGTCACTGAATACATTAACACTGGTTCAATAGGACACACACTTGGGATAGCATTAACCTAAACACTGAGTTGGGTTGTTTTTTTTTAAAACTTTGCAACATAATACGTAAACAGGGAAAATAAGAGCTAGTGTAAGTACTTCAGGAAGAGGTAAGTCTTCAGTTGCCGTTTGAAGACGGTCAGAGACTCGGCCGTATGGATACCTAGGGGAAGTTCGTTCCACCGCCTCGGGTCCAGAACAGAGAAGAGTCTAGATGTATACCTACCTTTTTCCCTGAGAGATGGTGGGACCAGTCGAGCAGTGCTAGTGGATCTGAGTGAGCGAGGTGCAGTGCGAGGAGTGACGAGAGCTTTGAGGTAAGATGGCGCTGGTCCATTCTTGGCTTTGTAGGCAAGCATTAGTGTTTTGAATCTGATGCGTGCAGCTACCGGAAGCCAGTGGAGGGAACGCAGCAGTGGGGTGGTGTGGGAGAACTTGGGCAGGTTGAAAACAAGTGGTGCAGCTGCATTTTGGATCATTTGCAGTGGGCGAATTGCGTTCAGAGGTAGACCTGCCAGAAGAGAGTTGCAGTAGTCCAATCTCGAAATGACCAGAGACTGAACAAGCACCTGAGTAGCCTGTGTGGATAGAAATGGCCGAATCCTTCTGATGTTGTACAGAAGAAACCGACATGAGCGTGTCACATTAGTGACATGGGAGGAAAAGGATAGTTGATTGTCCATGGTTACTCCAAGGTTGCGAGCAGTGGCTGAAGGGGAAGTCATGGAGTTGCTAAGAGATATCACAAGGTCTTGGGCTGGGGATGGATCACCTGGGATGACCAGCAGCTCAGTTTTGCTAGGATTGAGTTTCAGCTGATGAGCCGTCATCCAAGATGAAATGTCCACCAGACACGCTGAGATCCGAGCAGAAGCCATGGTATCTGAGGTAGGGAAGGAGAAGATAAGTTGGGTGTCATTGGCGTAGCAGTGGTATGAAAATCCATGAGAGGATATAACTTTGCCAAGAGAGTGAGTATAGAGGGAGAAAAGGAGAGGACCAAGTACTGAGCCTTGTGGAACACCAGTAGAGAGTCTGCGTGGAGCAGATGTCAATCCCTTCCATGTTACCTGATATGAGCGACCATCCAGGTAGGAAGCAAACCATTCCCATGCTGTTCCACAAATTCCAAGACTCCTGAGGGTGGACAAGAGAGTCTTGTGGTTTACTGTGTCAAATGCTGCAGACAGGTCGAGGAGGATGAAGACCGATGACAGTTTGGCTGATCTAGCAGCATGTAGTTTCTCAGTGACTGCCAAAAGGGCAGTCTCTGTGGAATGTGCTGCTTTGAAGCCAGACTGGTTGGGGTCATGGAGGTTATTCTGCAGGAGATAGTCAGACAGCTGATTACAAACAACACGTTCGAGAATTTTTGAAAGTAATGAGAGAAGTGATACCGGTCTGTAGTTGCTGATGTCTGAGGGATCCAGAGCAGGTTTCTTCAGGATGGGGATGACCCTGGCTTTCTTAAAGGCAGTTGGAACGTGACCAGACGTTAAGGATCCATTGATGACTGTGGTGATGAAGGGTAGGAGGTCAGGTGAGATGGTCTGGAGCATAGCTGAAGGGATTGGATCCAGTGGGCAGGTGGTAGGATTGCAGGATCGGGTAATTTGCAAAACCTCTTCTGCTGCTACAGTTGAGAGCTGCGTCAGTGAAGGAGTAGCAGAGTGCTGACTGTGTGATGTAGGGAAAGTTGGGGGAGACGTGAAGGTCTGGCAGATCCTCTCAATCTTCTCTGTGTAAAAAGTGGCGAAATCTTCGGCAGTCAGGGAGGATGAAGAAGGTGGCGCCGGAGGGTTGAGTAGTGACGAGAAGATGTTGTGGAGCTTTCGGGGATCTTGTGCAGAAGTTTCAAGCTTTTCCTTGTAGAAGGAGGTCTTGGCAGAAGTCACGTCCGAGGAGAATTTGGACAGCAGCGTGCGATAAGAGATTAGGTCTGTGTCGAGTTTAGATTTCTTCCACTTCCTCGCTGCTGATTGTAGTTCTCTCCGATTGTTGCGAAGCACGTCTGACAGCCAAGGAGCAGTGGAAGAATTCTTCTTGCGTATAGTGGACAAAGGGCAGAGAAGGTCCATGGTTGAGGAAAGGGAGGAGAGCAAAGTGTCAGTAGCTGAGTCCAGGGGAAGGAGGAGAAGGATTCATGGTCAGGAAGGGATGAAAGAGTGCAGGAAGCTACAGAGGAAGGAGAGATAGAGTGGAGGTTTCGGCGAGTGAGAGAGAGGTGCTGGGAGTTACGTTTAGGCAGTACTTTTCTACTTCTTATGATCTTTAGGAAATTCAGATGATGCAACTTCCTGTTGATCATGTGACTTGTGGAATGTTCCTGAATGTGTTTAGGTAACAAGGTTTAATGAATGAACTAAAATAATTAGAATTAATGTTTAAAGTATAATGTTTGCATTTAATCTTCTTTATGCGCACACTGTCACTCACTCACTCACTCACACACACACACACACACACACACACACACACTTATACTCATTAGCACATTATCGACTTTCTAAGTATAGAATCTAAGTGATATATTGTGGAATCTGAATCCATTCCCATACACACACACATGCACACACACACACGCACACACTGACGGTGAGAAATCAAGCCGTTCTCACTCTCCCACCATTCTTCTCTCTCTGTGTGCTATTTGCAGAGGTGTGTATGTGTGTGATATGCTCATGTGTATGTGAGAGAGACGTGTGAGTGGTGTTGTTCACAGATGAGTCGGCTCTTTGATTTAGCTCTTTGAGATGAACTTTGGGAGTTGATTCATTTCTTAGAGACATTTGGGATATTTTTAGTTTAACTTCGGGAGTTGACTCGTTTATGAAGAGTTGTTTTGGGATTTTTTTAGATTAACTTTGGGAGTCGACTCATTTATGAAGAGTCGTTTGGGTTTGTTTTTTTTTTCAGATTAACTCTGGGAGTCGACTCATTTACGAAAAGTGTTTATTTATTTATTTATTTTTTCAAATAGACGAACAGATCCTGTGATGCTCTGGCTGGAAAAAAAGAACCATCCTGTGATTTTTAATCAGATCTAATAAAATATATGTTTTGTTTGTTGTTGTTTTTTTATTAAAATAATGTATATGCAAATGAGGTGCTCAAAACAGTTCGTGGCTTTAGAATTGTAGAAAAAGAATTGTTTGGAAAAATAAATGAATCTTTGTTCAGGTGGAATGAACTGACTCAATAAATGAATCTTTGTTCAGGTGGAATGAACTGACTCAATAAATGAATCTTTATTCTGAGTCGAATGAACTGACTCAGTGAACAGGTGGTTAGTCTGAGATAGATGTTGGACAGCAAGGGGGCGTGTCTGCTCTGATCCTTGTGTCCATATGGAGGCTTCTTTGAAGATCAGGGGGACCTTGATCCACACACACACACACACACACACACACACACACACAC